>JAOXYB010030787.1:0-14727 GCA_028565635.1 Phoronis ovalis
TGCAATTCCTTTCGCTCAAATAACCAATTTAAACAGCGTACAATGATGATTCTTCGAATCGTCGTTGTCTTGTTAATGTGTTGCTCTTCATATTCACAGCATGGGAAAGCTGTCGCCTTGTTTAAGCATCACACAGCACCTATAACATCAGTTGAATGGCATCCTACCGATAGCACAGTATATGCAGCATCAGGGTCTGACAATCAAATAACATTATGGGATTTGTCTGTTGAACGTGATTCAGAGGCTTCAGGAAGTAGTAAAGATAGCGAAGTTGATGTACCACCACAGCTATTATTTATTCATCAAGGACAAACGGACATCAAGGAATTACACTGGTATCCACAGTTACCAGGAATGATTTTAAGTACTGCACATTCAGGATTCAATATATTTAGGACGATAAGTGTATGAAGAATATTAATCTTTGGGTATTCTATCAGAAATCAAGGGACTCATTCTTACTTTAGATGTAGCAAGGACAATATAAGGAGTACAAAGCATTTAATTTTTGATATTCCATCAGAAGTGTACATTTAGTATTTATAAATATAATGAGCTCATGGATAATTTTATTTTGGGTATATCAGAATCAATTTTCAGCAGACATAGTTGCTCGTTATGCTACGTTTTTGAATCATTTAGGAACTGGTTTCTTAAGTGGAGTTTAACTTCCATGACTGTACACATGATACAAACTTTAGAATTAATTATTTGACAAATATACATTAATTGTATGTATGTATGTGTGAAGGCAGCAGAGCATCTTACAATGAAAATCAGAAAACTGACATTTGCTTTTGGCAAGTCGTCTTTCATTTTGTGCATGCTGCAAACATATTTAACGGACATCACCACTTTATATTGAGAGCAGTGTTCATTTTCTCAACCTCATGATATTGTGTATGTAACATTCGTATTGCCTTTTCACTTTCTGTTCCACCCAGCCATTCTGTATATAATTTCTCTATTTCTGGATTTTCTAGAGGAGTCCTTGTATCTAACGAATTATAAACTATTTCTAATTTAGGTACTAAGTCTTTTGATGTTTCATCTCCTTCTGGTCTTATCTGTCCACCACCATTCAAACATCCTAAGTTAAATAAGGAAGAATATAAAATAATTAAGCATTTGATAAATGTAAAATCTCGTATATACAAAGTCTGCTGTCAGATCAGATTCGCCACAATAAAAGGTAGATGACTATAGAGGTTTCTGTTAAATTCCAGTAAAAACAAATTTCGTTGTTTTTAAAACAAAATTCCATTACTACTGTTTGCAAGGTAGTAGTAGGACCCAGTGCTATGTTGTACTAGGCTTTATTTAACTATTTATGATATAAAAATATATGTCGTGGGGTTACATCTCGTTGCAAATGCTAGAAAGTAGAAGACTTACCTGAAGGACAAGCCATTACTTCCACAAAGTGATATGCACATTTCCCTCGCTTTATTTTCTGAACAATATTTTGTATATTTCTAAATCCGTAAGCTATGGCACACTTTAATTTCACTTCACCTTCAATTTCCAAGCTAACTTCTTTAAAATCTTGATTCCTGAAAATGAAGTTTAATATTCATTGAGCATAAAATATCTCGTTAAACGTCTGACAACTATATTCAGATTCTATACGCTATCAATTTTATGACAGATTTTAAAATTCTGCATACATAATCCATCTCGACATGAGGCTTACCATTGCTCCATTGTACAACCAGCCTGAAGTATCTTTATATTTTCTACATATAAAATTACTATTAATTACCTCATAATTTTGTATTGCAAGTCTGCAGTTTCACAACCATACAGTTCTTTTGCTGCATATTTCATCACCAGTTCTAAATATCCCCCAGAACCCCCACCAGAATGATTGAGCAGTGCCCCATCTAGTGATAAGGAAGAGAATCTACAAAATAATACAATGTCTTAATTGTTTTTGCATAATAACAAGATATTTGAAAGGCTATATTCCGGGGCTTCTTATTTTTTAGTATTTTGTAGTAGTAAGTGTCCCAAAATTCTTTCGCAAAGAATATGGTTGCACACATTACTACGGAGTATATGCAATACCTGTTAAAAATCAAGAAATGTAATGAAATTCCTAAAAACAGAGAAATTAATCTATTTTAATGTACTTCTATTATACAAAATGAGACCATACAGTTTACAAATGTATGTTACAATAATTCCAAAACACAAGCATGTAGATCAGCACATATTTCTTCATTTTATGATGAAGAAGCAGGTTACTACAGTATCATCTCAACATTATTTTTAGGCTAACAAATACACCCTTTTGTTTTTATTATGAAGGATCCCAGTATACATGATACTAGGATTATTCAATAATAAATTTCATTTGAATGCAAGTGCCCTCCAGTGGTGTGAATACCAAGTTAGCAATAACTTTGGATTGCTATTCAGGGGATAATTCAAGAGTCCTCTACCTTGTATCCAAATCTGCACTGGGAATGTCATTAAGTGTCACTTGCTCATTCTCCAACATTTGGTCTACTTCAGCTGCATAAGACAACAATAATAGACGTTATATGAATATAATTATAGATACGCAAGTAGAACTATGCATAAACACAATTGGTGCTCAGTTCTCAAAGCAACTGAAATGTAAAGTTTAACCTCGTAATACATACATTAGCTTAAAAAAATATTGCTACCATGCAATGAAAAGCAATTTTTTTAAAAATATGAACTCACTTAGAAAACATTTTACTGTGAAAGACAGAAGACCAATTAATTATGACATAAATTCTCCCTTTCAAACTTGGCCACTTTATATTTACCCTGTTCTAACTTATAGGAGAAAAATAAAGGTACAAAACACACCTGATGTGATAACGCAATCCACATCTCTTGTTCTGTACATATCATCATAAAAATCTTGTCGTGATGCTTCTAACTTTTTATCAAAACATGGCATAACTGTGACATGGTAAACCTGGTTGGGAGTTTTGGCATGATATTTGGCCAGATAGTCCTTCACTAGAGATCCCATTATTTGTTGCGGTGATTTTGTAGTACTAATATATGGTAGAATATAAGAACCATGGGTCTTCTCTGCATAACAGATCCAACCTGTAAATAGGTAAATAGGGTTTCATTTTATAGCTAGATAATGCAGAAAATCTACATATAAAGTATGCTATTTCTGGAAAGAACACCATGATAACGTTTTATCAAAGTAAGTAACTAAGTAATATGTGAAATTTTCTTACTCGATATGTATTTACATAATCATATATTTCATTTCACATTTGATTCACTACATACCAGTGAATACACCAGTGCTTAGCAGTTAAACTGAGTATTAGAAGACAATATTATCCAGATTTCAAGACCAAAATTTTATTCAATCCTAGCCCCTTACCCAACACAGCTAATACTTTAAAAATTTGCAATATCTGTTATTGAGTGCAACAATATGACAACATTGTACTCAATTTTTTTAATTTTGTTTTAGTGACCAATAATTAAAGAGAGACACCATTTAATGAGCTTAAAAAGTAATAATAAAGTAGATACTTTACAACTTTTTAAATTGTTGCAAAAATTTCATTCGTAGCTAACACAGCTGGTATAGAGTATTTTTCACTATGCTCTATATTAGAATGTATCACACCGTTTTTGTATGGTGTAACATTTTTTGGGACTACATCGGTTTGTTTAAAAAGACTAATACAGGTTTTAGTGTCTTCTAGATTAGAATTTTGCTGCAAATTCTGATAATGGTTTGAATAATAATAAACAATCATACCAGGGCAAGCTGAGGCCAACATAGGTAATGCATTCTTCTGGTTTTCACTAGCAATGGTTCTTCGCACAAATTCTCTACAACTTTCTAGAAGACTAAAATTTCTGGAAAATGTTGTATCAAACACATAATGCACACCTAGAACGAAAGGATATATCAATCTTTTACTTGTATCATGGCAACACAAATTCTACTAACAGAATGTAAAATCTAATAACTATACTGAGAAACTAGAGATCAAACTGTCCCAGCCTTTTATCCTGCTACTGATACAAGTTCTAAAATACAAACAATGTAGTATTTCTTTTCAATTTTGCATTAAATTTTATACAATCCTTCAACATCAATATACTTCTGTCGTGAAGAACACTTGATACTGTCTCCAATATTCATAACAACCCATGTCCTAACCAAAATCCCTGTTGATGCAAATTAAAACTAAAATATTCAACAAAAAAAAAATAAAAAATAGATCTGATACATAAGCAAAAAGTTACTCACCTAAACCTTTAAAAAATCCTGTCAATTTTTTTGCTGTCTCTTCTGTCGTTAATTTGTACTTGACAGCCATAGAAGCTCTGGATTGTGGAGAAACAGATACCACAACTAGTTTCTGTTTGTCCTAGAAAATGCAAAAATCAACTTTGAAATAAAATACCTGGGACTATTATAACTATCAAGTAATTAAGAAGTAAAGAGGAATGGAGATAAAGATCAACCAGCAGAACATTTGTAGGTCGGATCTATGATAAAATAGATGCGTGTCAATTCTAAAGAAATATAGCAATAAGTGAGAAAAAACAGAATCACCACGACCAGATAAAAGTGACATTTTTTTCATTAATTAAAAGTTTTTAATAAACCAAAACATCAATTTTATCTGGTCGTGGTGATTCTATTTTATCTCACTTATTTAAGAAGTAATTATTAAACTGTACCTGATAGTATCTCTAGTTTCTGGCGAATATGTTTTGGCAAGATAGCTTACTTGTGTTAAAAAAAATTCAAAGATACTGTAAATTATGTAAACTTCATAATTGTAGTAAAGTGGACTAGTTGCTGTATAATATGATTCAAAGATTCTTCCCGAAATGTACAGAAAATAAATTTATTGGGGGCTTCATCAAGTTTTTAATAGATTTATAGATATTGGGAATACGTAAACACTTTTTGGGAATATTTCATGGAATGTATATGTACCTCAAGTGCTGACTTATTTTCTTCTAATATCTTGTACAGTTCATCTTGACTTTGTTGTGTTATGAGAACACTCTCAGCAGATGTTATACAACCACTGCATGCCAAACAATCATTTAGTGTGATCTTTGCTTTTTCTAATTTGTATTCTGCACCAGACTAAAAGTAAAAACAGTATGCACATATCCGTTATCACCAGGTTGACAAAGACAATTTTAATTATAGATGTCCCACTTTTTGTTTACCAATATTGCTTTTTAGTTGTGTCAGTAAATATCCCATTTTGATTCTTTATAATATACAAAACAATACATTAGTAGTCAAGTAGACAATAGAGAAGATGCCCTCTAAATATTTTAAAAATACTATGAGAAAATGATATATATACTTTGAAATTGTCACACCATGGAGGAACTGCAACAAACCTGATCAACTTCCATGTAACTACCATCTTCTCCAATCTTTATACCACCTGTTTTGCCCTTTTTTTCAATCTTTACTGGTTTTATACATTCCTAGAAATAAAAACGTCACTGTAAACACACACACATTAGTCAGATACATACAGAACTGCATGCAATCATGGTCACATCAAGTTGTGCTAGTGGGACCTATTTCTCGATGGGCACAAACCAGCCAATCATAACATTTACACTTTAAAGTCCCGAAGCAAAGTAAAGTAAGGAAGCAAAAAGGCACAGCAAAATGTTTCGTAATTTGGCATAATTTTTTTCCAGCTGTTTCACGTTCCATCCAAACACTTGGCAGTATCATACACATCTAGCCATGGTACTGCTGAGCATTAGTTTGACTACCTCTAACCAATGAATATAGAATAATGATCGATAAGCAGACAAGAACATTTCCAAAAGTCTGTCACAGGAATCTTTTTCTGAAGATGTGCTGTACATGTCACTTTATTCATATATCAAATAGCTTTTCGGATAATTATTAGTCATTTGAATGAATCAATTCTAAATACATGGAAAGTATCTAAAGTCTATGAAACATTACTGAATCTAATTCTCTTGATATATTTTTTATTTCGAACTTAATAATAATAGCTCATATATCAAATAAGAATATGAGTTAGTATATATAAATAAATATAAGATACAAAATAAGTCCATCTATACGACTATAGTCTGTTAGTGTTACTATAGAATAGGACAATCAATAATCATGCATATTTTTTTTATGATAATAAACAAACTATGAATTTATGATTAACAATGAGTATATATAAGTAGGCTTTAGCACAATTTACTACGTATACGTGAATAAAGATATTTAAAATCTATGGAAAAACACTGAATCGAATAGTATTACCATACGAATTGTCAATGTCTATGATGTATGATCTTGAATATGTCAGACTGAATCCGAGGTTTAAGAATATTTTAAAAAGCTTAATTATTGAAGCATCATCGCAGCCGGTCCGAACAATCCAAGAAATGTTTGTATTTACAGCCATTCTAGAGAGTATTTTTGACAAGCTAAAATGCATGTCTAACCTGTGAAGGTGTTATAAAATCATCCAAATCAGTAAGTTGAAGAGCACCACTAAACCTCGAGGCCATACTTGAACCTACTCACTTTGCCAATAGAGAGCACTGCGTACCCAAAAATAGCCAATCACATACGAGAGAAATGATGAGTCCGAAGTACCAAAGGACTTGCTTCCGGAAACACAACCATGTAGTGATCTATACCACACATGTAATCGTGTGTTTGTTTATTTGTTTACTTATTTGTGGAACATGAGCGGTGGAAATAGTTCTCACGGTGACCCAGTGATTCTGGCAACAGCTGGATATGACCATACTATACGATTTTGGCAGGCACATAGCGGTATTTGTCATAGAACTGTGCAACATCCGGACTCTGTATCCTTTTGACTTTTCAGTTTTCTAATTATTTTTATAGACTTGATTATTTTTTAACAAGTTGTCAGTAGATAGTCCTGAATACATGACCCTGCTATGGACCGCCTACGGCTTGTCCGTAGGTTCATGTCCAGCTCCTATCTTAGAGTGATCGAACGTCGGAAACACTTGTTTAGTTAAATAAATGAATTCCACACGAATTTTTGTTTCTGCACATTCTTGGACTCTTTCGTTTCTTCTGTATACATCTTGTTAACTTTATCAAATCTTCCACAACAGATCAGCAAAAAATCCAAAATGCACTCTTGAAAGTCTGTCATTCATTGCATGGATATTATGCATGTGCGTGAAGGCCTGGGCCGCCTGGGGTGAAGGACTTCGATCATGATCACTCTGAGATTGGAGCTGGCCATGCCATTTGATCATTGATGTGTGCTTTGTGGGAAAGTACTTATGATGCATAAAAACAAAAGAATGTACCAGTAATCAACGTAATGAGAAATTCATCAATTACAGCCAAATTTGTTAATGATCGTCCTTAATTGCCTAGCTATGGCCTATGCACCTATTTTTTTGTTGAAAATTTACCTCCTTAATTTAGTTACAAGCAAGTTAATGATATGGAGATCACACCCGACAGGCAAATGTTAGCTGCTGCTGGCTACCAACATATCAGAATGTATGACTTAAATTCAGGAACTAATCCCTTAATAAATTATGATGGTGTATCAAAAAATGTCACATCAGTTGGATTTCAAGATGAAGGAAAATGGATGTATACTGGGGGAGAAGATAATTCTGCGAGAATATGGGATTTAAGGTATTATTATTACAAACCTGTTTATGCATTGACATCATTAAACAATGCTTTGTGGTTTAACAATGTCTTCTGTCACAGCAGTTGCATATTTTGTATAAAAGAGCCTGTACATTTGTTCCACCCAAACAATGAAAGCAGAAATGTTTTTTTTTTGATTGGCTCATAAGTTGCTTCCTAAATTTTGTTAGTCAATCAGGATTGATTTAGAAATTTAACACAGTTTATATGATTGGTGCAGCTACTCAAAGAACTACTAAAGTAGTAAAAAAACATTATTAATCAAAACATCAGTCATCTTTTTTAGCAGACCAGGGCATCTCAAACCAGGTAAATCATGTGCTTAGTTTAACTGGGGTCTTAGCTGTATGTGAATTTGATTAAAAAACTATGTTATTTTTCAGGTCGAGAAATTTACAATGCCAAAGAATATTCCAAGTCAATGCCCCTGTTAATTGTGTATGTCTTCACCCTAACCAGGTAAGAAATGTGCATGATCTAACTTACAATGTTAAGATTCTTAGCCAGCATGAGCAGACAAAATGTAGAAATCCCTTCAAACTGCATTTAATAAATAAATGTTTAATAGTTTTAATATTTAAAAGTGAATACAATGAAATGTGTATTCGAACAAAACAAATAATGTGCTTTTGCTGTCACATGTCTTAGTATGGAAGTCCCAGATGGAAGTCTGTTATTAGGAAGCATAGTAATATGCTGACTATCAATCTGGAAACTAGATCATTCTGTAAATATATGACTGTTATCAATCACCAGGCCTGTTTGAGTTCTTACCGTATGCTAAATGAATGAGTTAAAAGTGCCTCTACTATTTGTAATTTTGTTGCATGCATATTTTCTGTAAAAAATCCAATAAAAAGTTATTACTAATATCAAATTATTTTTCCTGCAGGCTGAACTGTTTGTAGGAGATCAAAGCGGTGCAATACATATATGGGACTTAAAAACAGACCATAATGAGCAACTAGTGAGTTTAGTATTAAATGACAGTCATATATAAAATAATGTAGAAAGTTACCTTTTAATCTAACTTTATTCTTTGAAAACTTACAAAGTTTGGCAGTGAAAAATATTCTTCGTTATAGATCGTGAATGCAGTGATGAAGAAGTGGGAGTCCGTGCAAAAAAACTGTAGAAAATCTCTGACTCGCACTTTTTTGCACCAGGATGCTGACATAAAGCAACTATGTCATATGATGAAATCATTGTATGATGTTATATGCTTGTTTTATTGTTTTCATTTGTAATACATGATTGAAGAGTGTTTTTGGGTGACTGTATGTGATTGCAATCTTCTTCATTCTTGTAGATTCCAGAACCAGATGCAGCTGTACAGTCTATTGCTATTGATCCTGAGGGGGCTTACATGGCAGCTGTTAATAGCAAGGTAAGATTGCTAGGTAACAATTGTTTTTGTTGGATAATTTCTAGCGCCAGCCAACATGCTTTATACAAGAAATCCCTTATGGTGCCCTTTCATGTTTGAATATCGTGTTTTTATTTCTATAAATAATTAATCCACAGCTTGAAGAAGTTTCACTGCTCATGTCCTCTTGATTTTGAAACCCCTTCTCTAAACACATTCCGAATCTTAATTTGTGCCGAAACAAAAAGGAAATCAATGCAATAACTGTTTTTATTCAAATATCCATAATAATGCTACCTCTATGCTTTGTACACATGGTTGACATTTTGCAATGCTTGTTCTCTCACCATTGGTTATTAAATGTTTCATAGGGCAGTTGTTATGTATGGACCTTGACTGGTGGTAGAGGTGATGATGCAACTCAATTACATCCAAAAACAAAATTACCTGCTCACAAGAGATATGCGTTAAAATGCACCTTCAGTCCAGATTCAACGTAAGTTTACTAGAATATATTTTTCTACACTATCCTTGTCTCTGAACTATTCACCTATCCATCATGTTCCGTGTTTGTTCTCATAATCTTTTGTGATTAGTAAAAATACATATCATTTCAATGCAAAGTGATCAGCACAAACCAACTGAGCCAAAAATTAAAGCCACTCCAGTTTGCATTTTTTATTGTCCCCCTGTGCCATGTAGTTTAAAGAAAACTGATATATGATAGTGGAGTTAGTTAGAAACTATGCATGCACTCTCAATTTCTTTGCAGGTTGCTTGCAACAACATCAGCTGATGGGACAGTTAGGATATGGAAGACCTCAGATTTCTCTTTAATGACAGAATTATCAGAGAGCACACAACGCTGGGTCTGGGACTGTGCCTTTAGTGGTGATTCACAATATATCATTACAGGTAATAAATGCTTTCCTACTAATATAGCCATTTGTTTCTTCTAAATATCAATCTACATATAACCACAGTGGATGTTAGTACAATCTGCCTACTTGCAACTGACACATTGTTTTCGCCAGGCAGTTTATTGTTTCAGTAGCGTATAAGGTTACTCCAGACACAGCTCGGTTTGCATTATTAAACAGCATGCAGTGTACTCTAATTGACCGAGTCAAGTTATCTAAAGGCTATACATAACAGCTGAATAGAAAAATTTAAACTTTGCTTGCTACAAGAAACCACAAAATTATTTACCACGTATATCAAATTGTGGGCCACTTTTTGCTATTCTTTCCAAATATTGTTAAGCATATTGTAATTTTCATTGATTGTAATTGTTTGATTTATCTACTGTATGCATGTAATTGTATTTGCTATATATTGCTATTAAAAAAGACATGGCATTGCTTTCACTCGGCATCTTTTTGAAGTTATTGGTTTAAAATACTGTTACAGCTTCCTCTGACAATATGGCGAGGTTGTGGACTGTTGAGAAAGGGGAAATAAAGAGAGAATATAGTGGACATCAGAAGGCTGTAATCTGCTTGGCATTTCGAGATGAAGCAGTACACTAGGAGAACTACACAGGAATAGAACCAGTGTCCAATGATACTGGCAAATATCACACCAGGAGTAACAACAATTGGATACAATTTTTGTTAACATAAAATATATACTTTTATTAAGTTTTGAAAATTTTCCTTTATGGAGAAATATAGCATAGTCTGGATTCATTACACTTCCAGAAAAATTTCAGTTACCATTTGTATTCCTGTGTATTACAATTTGTGGCTTAGTTGTCCCATCATATACACAGTACTTTGTTTTCTGCTTTTACGCATCACCTCCATGTAGCAAGGATTTCAGCACCTGTGCGACTAGAGAGCAAGATTATTCAGAAGTAGTACCCTGCATAAAACTACTTCTGTACTTAAAATTAATATGAAGGTAATGTTGCAGTTCAAAATATACAATGTACAATTGAAGTTGATTATACTGGTGCTATCCGAAATATTAAGATTGGAATAGGCATGTGACTTCCAAACATCGCACAAACAAGATTTTCGTTGTACAGTTTATCGATAATTACATGAACATGTAAATTATCTTTCATCAGTAAGCTGTCACACAAATCATTTACTTAAGCATAACAAACTTAGAAGCAATATTGTTACATGATATTGGTTGTAAAGGCCATTCAAGCTGTAGAATGTAAAATACTAATAAATGTTTACATAACATGTCCCACGAATTCTGTAATAAGTACAGGAGCTGTTAAGGTTTAGAAAATAGTTACCAAAAATTTTGTTTTTAAACACAACCATTAGAATAGTTTAACAGTGGGACATAGTTTCTAAATTGCTATTTACTACAAGTAAATGCAGATATCACAAGTAATTACAAATAAAACTTTTACTATTAATGCTGGGTCTGCAAAAAAGTTAAAGATGAGCATAATTTCAATGGAAAGCTTCAAATTGGAAAGGTGAAGGACTTCACTAGCAATTCCCATGCATGTATGTATGTAGTTATTTTCTATAATTTTTTTAAATGATTTCAATTTATCCAAAGATGGCACCACAATTAGGGCATCTCCTTTGTCGCATAGCCAAACAGCATAGGATACCAAGTGGAAAGAATAATATAGCACAACATACGCCGAGACAAGTAAAATCATCTTCCAAAACACCAACCTGAAAAGATGGGAAAAGGAATTGACAATTTGCAAATATGTTATGCAACAGCAATAGGTGAAAGATTTACAAAGAACCTTCATTCTTTGTCATGGGCACTAGATGACTAGGATTCCCTAAATCCAAGTCTCTATTTTCATGAACAATGTTTAACATTTTGTTATAAAATATTTTCATACCGGGATGCAATTACCAAGCGGACCAGCATTTGTCTTGAGAGCAAGAAACTGTCCAAGAGTATAATGTAATCCAGACTAACAATAAGAGGATAACATTGACACATTATTTATTTTGAAACTCCTGATATCATTTGTTTCTTGAAACTCTTGTTTCACTTGAAAAGAAAACCTAACATAAAGAATCAGTGAGAATAAAATGCATAAGAATGACTTTACTAACATTGCGAAAGAACAGTTGATGCCAAGGTTGCAACTGTACAAAAATTTACATTCAAAATATCTATTTGATTCCATAATATTTAACTGCAGACTTTTGTTTGCAAGTCAAATGTTCATCCACTGAACAGTGCTTTTCCCAGTACTACATACAGGTTCCAGCATTACAATGCAGTACAAATATAAACACAAACATACCCTACAAGCTGGACATCCTCCTACCACCACAACCTGTTGATGAACAACTGTAGTTGGCTGCTGAGCTTGAACGTATGATGGCATTGGTCCTGGGGGAGGCTGATATCCTTGTCCTGGGGGAGGCTGATATCCATATCCTGGTGGAGCCCCATGTTGATAACCTGAAATAACAGATCTGATTAAGTAACACATAATGGCAATGGTCATAGAGCAAAATGATCTGGACCCAGTTTCACGAAACTTCGTATGCATTTTTTTTCATACAGATTTTTCATGTGCGACCTGTATCACAAAGCATTCGGAAAATCTTTGTATGAAAACAAGCTTTTTGAAACTGAAACTGCCGTTCACATAAAATTAATCAAATACATTATGTTCTTCCTAGAGTGAAACATCTCTCTCTCACACATGCACACACCTATTAAATACATTTACTTTTACAGGAGCACCTGCTCACACTATGGAAGACTGAGTAAGTTGTGGAAGAAAAGAAAATAATAAACCAGTTGGGCAGATTTCAACAAAACTAAAACAAATATAGGTTTTGACATTTCAAATATAACATGCCAAAAATTTGCCACATATGTGTTAAGAGGCCCCAAATTTCTATGTCTTGTCTGATGTAACACCATTAGGACCTGTAGCATACCCCATACTAGCAACTAGGCAAGGAGTCTCGAAACATTTTATATAACTGCTGGCCTTTTCACGAAAAGGGTAATACAAATTTGCAGCAAGTAAAACCTGTAATTTTACAAATTTGCAATAAGTAAATTAAACCTATAATATTTTTTATAACACATAAATCTTCCTACCAGCTTGTGTGTTCATATTTCTTGCATATAATTCTTTACATTTATGACAAAAGAAACTCCTTTTGAGTGTTATGGCATATCATGTATAGTGTATGATGTTACATGTTTAATACATGATACTTTGGCGGGTTTTTTTCTATACTTAACTTACAACCAAGCAATAATTAGCAATTTCAAATTTAAGATATTCTTTGCAGTTCTGGTGAACAGAGAATGCACTGATCCAGAAATAAAATTCAATGAATCCCACTATACAGAAATAAAATATGCCCTTTATGTCCGAACAGAATTTTTTTAAAAACTAGATGAGCCGTGTATACTTCTTTTATCTTTTAGTTTTGTTTAAAAATAAGTCAGTAATGCCCTATGCAGGTCACAATTTCCTAAAAATAAACAGGGTGAATTTACCATTCACCAATTAGACAGTTTCTACATTCATTCGCATTCATCAATAAATGTAGATACACATTATAATTTAATAAATATATAAACTGTTTTTCTGCATGCACTACAATGACTATAAAAATTAATAAATCTCAAATACATTTCTTGTTCACTTTTTATAATTTCAGTTATTCATATGTAGCATTCATGGTTCACAAGTTTACTTTCACCATTCTCGTAAAAATAAATTGGAACTTTTAGCCTGGGCTTACAGCACTAATCCTTAATGCAAAACTCCACTAAATTCCATGAAACATTGGTTTGTGCCATAACAACAGTAATGAATTTGAAAATTGCATACCATAGTAATTATCTCCTGGTTTCTGAGCTGAATACATAGGAGGGGGTTCTGTGTAATTTGTGCTTCCTACGGGAGGTGGTTGATTCGCCATGGCTATGTTATGCTTGTACCAAAACGGAACTCAAAGTCGTTGAATGGATTCTGTTTATTCTGGTTTTACAAAAATAAAATTGATTTTCTTTGTCTTTATTTGGCAGTTCCTTTGACCAAATTACAGGTTTTCGTTTGTTCGTACTGTAGCTACAAAAGAAACGAAAGCGTAGTGCGGTTATCTACATCTATATCATTCCATACGACCATTACTTCTGGCTACATGACCCTACTGTGGCATAGTAGCGACCGCAATGGCGTCTCCCTGGCGTCTACATTGATTTCTACTGATTTTTAACCACCTGACTGCGTAGATTTGTACTTTTTTTCACTTGATAATGATAATAATAAGGCCGTGGCTAAACGTCCGGTTACCGGACGGCATATCTTGGGGCTAAACGTCCGGACATCGAGAAATCCGGTAACCAGACGTTTAGCCACTCCGTAATAATAAACTAAGACCATCGTAGTATAGTCATCGTACGGGTGAGTTGTTGTTAATTTCGCAACACGATAATTTTGAATACGTAAATGTTAGGACCCCTGGGTTAGGGCCAATACATTAGTATTGGGATACTTTTTATTTATTAAATTGCCTTAGCCTTAGCCCGCTTAGCGTAGCACTACTCAGTAAGCTTGAGCTGTAAGGGTCTCGGATAGTTCCTTAAAAAAAACATAGTAGGTGTAGAGGTTTGTCTCGCTGGACAGAAATCCATTGGATTATAGTTAAAATATATAGAGTGTTTTCGAACAAGAATGATAGCTGTTGCTTGTGAAATT
>JAOXYB010030798.1:0-14726 GCA_028565635.1 Phoronis ovalis
ATATAATTGCAAATTAGTAACGTTTGGCACGGAGGTATAATGAACTTACTCATAGATTATTATATTTTTGTAACCTATGTTCTTACTCATAGCAATATAACGACGGGTTTAACCACTTGTATAACTCAAACTGGGTCATGACACATGCATCAATAGAATAGAAATAAGATTCAAGTTGCTAACTTAGCTTGCGGTTTGTATCGGACATTTTTGAGAACTGACTTTGTAATAGTGAAGGCATCTTGAGCTGGGTTCAAATTATTTGATGTATACTAATTCAGAAATTACGATTTATTAGTTAGTTAATGTTAGTATTTATTTTAAGTTAATTTTAAGAAAAATTAACGTTATCGTTATGTATTTTTTAATAATACTCATTATTCACAAAATTGCGTAAGAATATACTTATATTAATGAAATAATTGAAGATGATTGAAAACTGTTTATGAATTAATACATAATCTTTTGACAATAAGTAAGTCATTTATTAAAGCTAATTTTAATAATTTTTTGATGCTTTTTCAATATTTCTTTGATTTTTAATTCAACAAAATTATTATAATGTTTACACTTTTTTGAAAAAAACTTTAACAAAAAAGAAACAATTGAAACGAGATGGTATGTAGTAATTATAAATTGAATATACAATTTATTGATAATATATAAATTCTTATTAAAACCTTATTTTAAATAGAAAAAATGATATTTCTTTCAGAAGTTTCTGAAATTATTATAATAATGCGTAACAAAAAGAAAGAAAGAATTGAAGATAAAAGAATTAAACTATGATGGTGCAAGGTAATGTATAATTTGTAATTATTAATAATAAATATTTGTTGATAAATCCTTATTAACAGCTAATATTAAGACGAAAACCCTTAATATTTTGCTCAGAATTTTGAAATTATTTAAAGTCTTAAAAATAATAGAATAATTAAAGCCGACTGGAATCAGATGTGTAGTTTGTAATTTTAAATCAATAAATTATTGATAATATATAAATCACTATTTACAGCTAATTCTAAGGGAAAGTTTTTTTTTTACGATTTTAGATTTTACTTCTATATTAATCCTTATTCTTAAACAAGGATGTGCAATAGCTTCTCTAATTTTAAGTTATTTTTAAATATTTATTTTATTTTATTTTGCTCAATTTTTTAAGTAATTTTTCAGAAAAAAATGAAGTAATTGAAGAGGACCGAAAGAAGTTGTTGTGTAGTAAATAATTTACATTTTTATGATTTAAATTTTATCAGTTATAGAATTACCAACATTTTACGCAAAACTTTGAAGAAAAGTTGAATTAACGTTTAACGATTTTTTAAAAATGCTTAATAGTTTTAATTTATTTATAATAAAGAATTTTTTTTTAATTGGTTTATATTTTTTGAAATTTTTTTTTAAATACTGCAATTTTAATTCAGAAATCTGTAAGAAATAAAATAGTATTTACTTGCCGTTCCGGGATAAATGACCGGGAAAGATGTTTTAACGCGCAATATGAAATCGAACAACATATAAACTTAAATTGTGTACTTCATGTATTATGTGAAAGAAATACAAAAAATAAGATAGGCATTTACCTTCGCACGCCAGAGTATTAAACAAGACTTCTCTTGCAGCCTTTGTTGCTGGATACAACGCCATTAGTTTACAAAATTTCTCCGGATGCTGCAAGTGCGAATTTGATGTTACATTCACGACTGTGCATTTCGCCTGCCCACGAAAATTATCCAAAAACTTTGAAGTCAGACACAGAGTGGAAGTGATAGTTAAAGCCAAATATTTGGATATTTTGTCTGGATCATTGTATTCTGAAACTTGTTTAGGATAATCACCCAGACTGGCAGCGTTATGGACGAGAATTGCTCTTTCATAAGGCGCCATCTTAGAAAATAATTCTTGAAGCAAATCATCGAGTTGTTCCAAATTACTCAAATCTCCCGTAACTGTACGAATTTTAATGTTTGATGCTTTTTTTGCTGCAATAAATTTGGTTTCTTCCAGTTGTTCTGTGTCACGACCAGTAATGACGATAGTAGAATCTTGCGATAGGTTACCTGCAAACATGACAGTTAGACTTCTTCCTACCCCTCGGCTACCTCCAGTTACCAACACGAAAGTTTTCTGAGTTGAAAGTCCTTGAAAGCCGTCCATGTCCTAAAGAAATTATTTTAATAATTTAACAAATTTTATTTACTATGTAAAACCTGATTATTACTTGTATTAAAATGAAATGTTATGTATTTAGTAAAAATAGAGATCAAATTATACTGGTCATGAAAATTTATCGTTACATTTTCTTTCCGAAAATAAAATAAAAAGAAACGTAGTAAATACTTTATATTTATCGTTCTCTGTTAGTTCTTTCTCTGAAAACGTAGCACGCTGGACCAATGTTATATAACCTCCTTTCGATTTCTGCAGTGCAAATAACTACAAAATTACACAACTAATGGCGCAGCTAAGACTTTTATGCGCAGCATTCGGTCTTTTGTAGTCCACGACCATGAGAAAGATAGTCCGGGAGCATGCATTCTAGGTAAACATTATGCTTTTCGGACGAAGACATACTTTGTTTACAGCAATGCGTAATAAGCATGTACACGTATTACATAAGAAGTTAACTAATTTGATTAATAATATTTACTAGCATTGTATAGTTACCTAGCATTATTAGGTTGCCTTCTTTCTGCTTCCAATTTTCAGCATGCTGAATCTCGACAACGACTGGATAAAAAGAGATGGTACCTCAGGTGTGACATGACTGGGGTGTGTCATTTTTGACCTTGAGGTCAAAGGTCATCTAGAGGTCAAATTTTTACAATTCCTTAAAACGTTGAGAAACACGATATTTCGGATAAACAGAGATCGTTTTGGTGCCTTTTAAGTTATTTTAATGACGAGTATTAAAATGTCTTGTTTTTAACGTTTTATCTATTTTCGAGAAGTTTTTTTAAAGAAAATGAGTAAGGTGGATGCTACAGGCTTGTGATTTAAACGGAGAGGATTGACCTGGGAGTCAAAAGGTCAATTTTTAAAAATAGCAATAAGCTTCAAAACTGAAATCATTTAATGATACATTACAGGTATTGGTTCGTGAAGTTTTAAAAGATTGCCAACGAACACATTTCAATCACATAATCATGCAATTATACGTTTTTTGTTAAGTCTGGATGGAAATGCAAATAAATGAACGAAAATGCTATGTTTAAATTGAAAACCGAATTCCTTTATTTCATTGATGGCTAGAACTGAAGTGTGCAGACAACTTTTCTAAGCAGAGGAGGAAAATTACTATTCCAAATTCTGACCTCCTAAATTTCGTCAATACGTTTGTCTTATTGACACAAGAATCGTGTGCAAAATGTATATTTAGATCTATGTGTTTACTACAATATACTGAGTAAACTGTCTCAGGTGTGTCACGAATGTAATTTCTTTGCGCATATAGTTTTACGTTGTTAGTTGATTTTCGATCACGTGTTGTTTTGGGCATTGAGCCATTTTTATATTAATATCATAATTCTGTCATTGCGTCGCGTGCAGGTGTATTTGATAATAACGATGAAATGAAAATTTGTACAGTGTCGTGTGCCAGCTACATTATTCAAACGCGTCGTACATATCATTAAAAAAAATATAGAAAAAATAAAATAGAGAATTAAAGTACTATATAAAAGTATACTAAAAAACGAAACATAAATTGAAAATTACATTGTAAAAATACAAAGAAGCATAAAATGACCAAAAATTATATTAAGAACAAAAGTTAAAAATTAAAAAATGAACGGAATATTTTAATTTTTTCCTTTCATTTAAAAAAGCCGTATAAAAGTTTAGCTGAAATAAAAACAGAAATTAAAAATAACATTAAAAAATGGTTTCTCGAAAATAATGTGTCGATAATAAAAGATCACATAGAATCATCACTAGTGATGTTACCTGGTAGAAAAGAGCATTCCACAATTTAGATAGTAGGTAATAATAATCAATCGAGCGTGGTATTTTTAGTCGAAGCTTATTAATTTTGTTAAGCTTAGTGAGTTTGTACCTTAAAGATCATATATAAAAGACAGGAAATTTCTTGATACACTTGCGAGATTGCAAATTCCTCAGCAGTTATAACCGAGGCATTGAGCAGTAGTTTATCTTGCACATGGTAGCTTTCAAAATCATTTCAATGAACTTGACCAGATGATTCAGTTGATACATGTACTTCTACAAAACGTAGATACATGAATGGATTACTTAATATATCTGTCGTCTGTGCTCACTAGATATGTGATTATGTTATATTTATCACCTATGCTCACTTGGGACTGGCGATCTAGATAGACGCTAGATACTATTGCAAAAAATACATGATATATACAGATTTTGGAAGACTGTATTAGATGTTATAAAAGACTCCAGGTCTGTGCATCCCTTACCTCCGCCTTTTAGCTATGCCATATGCCAGCTTGTTCAATATTAGTCTTTGGATATGGAAATTCTCAAAACTGCTTTTCCCTGTAGAAATTTAACTAATATATTCTTATCTTAGAAATGCTTGATATGTACGATTTAATTATTAGCAGACATTTGAATCGGGAAGTCATGATAAACAAAGACATTTGTGTCGGTAATCCTGACTTAGAATAGGATCATGTACACTTCCACTGTGTTAATTTTTAGAAAACAATAACAGCATCATGCTATCAGCCACGTACTAGACTTGCTCAAGTCCCTATGAACTTTAAAAAAAAAAAAAAAAAAAAAAAAAAAAAAAAATGTTTATTTCTCTTTTTTATGTGTTTTACATCAGTGTTTTTAATTATCTCGAAAATTTTTTTTTTTTTTTTTTTTTTTTTTATATATGTTGAGTGTTAGCCGTCCATAGGCAAACACCCAACATATATATGATAGTAAAAAAAAAAAAATTTTCGAGATAATTAAAAATAATGATGTAAAAGACATAAAAAAGAGAATTAAACACAATTTTTTTTAATTTTTTTTTTAATTTTTTTTATGTTCACAAGGACTTGAGCAAGTCTAGCCACGTACATCACAAGTAATTTATATGCGTCGTTGTCAGCTACTATTCATTGTATTGGTATTTAATTATTACTAAGAGGTTTAAAAGTAAAATCTCGAGTTTTTATTTTTTTCACTATTTATGATATATTTTATTATTTTATATTATAATTTAATTATATTTATAAATGAATGATTGCGTTTTGTAAAAAAATAGTGGTGTATATATTACTATACTTACATCAAATAAATAAGGTTAAGTGCAGAAAGATTGTTCTCTTTAATCTGAAAGAATAAAATATTTTTGTGTCATAAACAATTTTTATCAGTCGAGATAACGTTATGAATTATAACAACCAGGGGCAAACTGTAATCTATAGAAAACAAAGTTTTAAATCTCTAGTTGAGTTCTATGAAATGTCACTAGTCAGGACACCAATGAAAGAAGAATATCCCGGGGGAATATATAAGAAACTGAAAATAATGTCAATAATTGTAAGTGTTATGCTTCATTGGATATCGGTACTTCACATATGATCCCAATTTTGTTTTCATATCTTAAGTTTCATACATTGGTTATACAGCTCAGGGTCCATACGACTGTTTTCGTATTTAAGCATAGCACGTGTTTGCATTTATATATAATCATGCGGATTGAAGGCCAGGTCACATTTGTGCCAGATCTGTATCGGCTGTGCATTCGTGATAAGAATTATATGTAGTGCATGTAAAAATGTAGTATTGATAGTCTATGTGGTACAAAATAGAAAACAAAACTAATTTAAATTATTACACATTTTTTTATAAAGAATATTTCCACAATTTTTATTCGCAGATTTGTGATTTGACACAGTATGCATTTTTAGTAACCATGCATGCACTCCGGCATTCAAACTACAAATCGGACATTTTAATCGAGTACAGATCTTGACAGATTCCATTATAGAACTCCGTAATTAATCATGACATGTAAACTTTTGTCATGCCCGAGTCGGAACTTTTTCATCGACTTTGAAACGAAGACATTTAATGTGCGTAACTAACTTTTTGTGTCTTTCACAGTTCAGGTAATTGCACCTCCGCAGTAGAGTTGTCAGGAGTTTCGTCACACTGCGTAGTTTATGGTACCTCGAGTCACCGTGGTGATGACTGCGAGCACGAAATTAGCATCTTCGATGAAGTTTCATACATGCATACATCTTGATGAAATGTAGTAGTGGCATCTGCTGATCACGGGATCTAATGGGAATGCGGCTTAATATAGTACATGATGACATCAGAACCCGGGAACAGAATTTGATATCAAAAGATATGATCGTTAGATTTCCACTATTTCTGTCTCAATTTGAACTTAATTGATAGCAAAACTTTAAATGGATTAAAATCCATGGATCCAAGTTCCTGTGTGAAGTAGTTTTTCTGGAGATTTGTGGTCGAGTTTGCTAATAGTACTCATGGGGTACATACCCCTTGTTCAAAATGAAAACTATTCTCCAGTTGTTGTTTTTTTACAATATTTATGTTTCCCTACAAATTGCAGTATCATATACGTCAGTGTCTGCGCTATATAGGAATAGAACTGGCGATAGAAACATTGTTTGCCGACGGACAATGTATCGTTATTTTTCAAACAGAAGTATATAGTGCCACCTAACGGAAGAAAATGTAAGCACATTTGAAGTTGGCTACGAAATTCAACAAGCATTTAATCCCAGGGGGGGGGGGGGCAGTCAATATGAAAGTGGGTACCCATGTTCCAACATGACTTTTCAAAAAAGCCCCTAACGAAGTGAAATTCTGCAAAAACTACACCCCGAAGGAAGTGAGTTTTTTGAAAAAATACCCTTAAAGAAGTGAATTTAGGAAAAACACCCCTAACGAAAAAAAACGTCCCTTTTAGTCACTTTAGCCAAAAAACAGACCCTAAGCGCGTAACGCGCCGGCGATTCGAAAAACATACTCTTTCACGCGAAATTTTGTTGGAACATGCGTACTGGTACCCACTTTCATATTGACTGCCCCCCCGGGCATTCAACCAAGCTAATAGCAAGTAGACAGATTACGAGATATAAAGTGCATTGCTGACTGACTATATACACAACCATCTCACTATATATTATTTAATCTCCCTTGTGGAATGGATAACTATTCCATTGAAGCAGGAATAGTGACTGGTACCCGGCCCGGGGGGCAGTCAATATGAAAGTGGGTACGCATGTTCCAACAAAATTTCGCGTGAAAGGGTATGTTTTTCGAACCGCCGGCGTGTAACGCGCTTGTGTTTGTTGGCTAAAATCACGAAAAGGGTGTTTTTTTTGGAGGTGTGACACTTCCTTAGGGGTATTTTTACAAAAAACTCACTTCCTTTAGGGGTGTACTTTTTGCAGAATTTCAGTTCGTTAGGGGCTTTTTTGAAAAGCCATGTTGGAACATGAGTACCCACTTTCACATTGACTGCCCCCCCCCCCCCAGGGTACTCAAGTTATTTTTGGTGGGGGTGTGCAGCTCAGTTGAAAATTTTGGATTTTGATTGTATACTTCTTACTGTATTTTTTTTTGATTCCTACCATAAAGAAACTCAAAAATTTAGATTGCCACCCACTGCTTACAGCAAATTATTTGGATTAATTTTAGGTTTGTATCCATAAATAAATTTTAGAATTTGGTTTGCATCAGTCAGTGCGTAAAAATGGATTGCTATACTCAAATATTTTGGATTGCTACCCTTATATTGCACAAAATTTGGATTACTATCCTAAAATTTCAAAAAAAATTGTATTGGGTTTGCTACTGTAAGCTAAAATTTTGGATTGGGTTCCGTGGCACAAAACCTTGGGTACTCCCGGGGACTGGTACTAGACGACTAGGCGTTTAGACCGGTTGCTGTAACACATTAGTTGTCATTTAATTGGGATTACACACGATACAACCCGAAATTATGTGAGCATTTGTGAATATATATATATTTTAAAAAAGAATAGCTCACAAGTTCGTTAAATGTTTAAAAAATGTCTAATTATTAATTTAATTTATATTCCTCAGAAATTTAGGCAAATTGCATGAATTAAGAAATTTATGATGCTTTTCTGAAAACAAAATTGCCCCATTTTCAGCTTGTTATGCAACTGGGTAAGACTGTGAGCATAAACTCAGACATCAGGGGCCAAATTTAAAAAACAGCCCAGACAGTAATATTAAAATGAAAAAAACATGTAACAGTTAGCACATTTTATTATCATTATTTTCACATTTTTTGTAAGACAAGGTGCTGCTTTTTGGAACAAGAAATGTCACTGCACTACAGTCATATAATATAATTTAATTCATTTCTTCTACAATAGCTAAATCCTGAAGCTTTTGTTTTTTCATCTTTTTCAACGGTCTAAATTCCTGGATTCTCCTCTTTTTTGCTTCTTTTTTTGTAAGATTTTTCTTAATTTTCTTTCTTGCTGCAACTTCTGGATTTGCAACAGCCTAGAAAAATATAAAAGACAGATTGAAACTCATCAATCCAAGGACAATACTACTGTCATCCTATCAATAAAAAAACACAACTAAAAGCGAGTTTTATATTATTCATTCAAAATTTGTTACCTTCAAATTCTCATATGACAGCAATGTAGCATATGGATATAAACTAATATATAGTTAACTATTTTCAAGATGATTTTTATGCCCATGACCATTGCACATAATGTATGGGCATATAATCATAGTGTCGTAAGTCGGCGGGCATATTAACTAGATGATATTTTAAAAGTGGATCAGATGCTGATCAGAATGTTCAACACTTTTTGTTGTGCGTAACACTTCCGTTGTCTCACAATAACTACTTTAGTTTCTATCCGATCAGCTTTATATTCGCCCCTTTCGAGAAAAATGAGGCGTTGACTGGACAATTCTAAAGTGGATTCACAAAGGTTATAGGTTGGTGGGCATATATGGCTAGGTGACATTTTAGAATGACCTTGAAACGTAAGTCAAATGTCAATCTGAATCTTTGATATTTCTCATTGTGTGTAACACATGTTTGACTCGCAATAACTGCTCAGTTTTTATCAGACCAGCTTCATATTACATACAGGGTAAATACAGGACAAAGTACAGGTCAATTATAATTTTGACCTTGATCACATCCATTATTATGTTCCTGAGAGGGCACATCACATTACCCACGTGCTGGAAAGACAAAGCTTTGACTGGACAATTTGAAAATTGTTTTATGAAGGCCATAGGTGAGTGGGTGGGTGTATTAGGCTAGGTGGGATTTTGAAAAGTGGTGAATTGCCAATTTAAATCTTTGACATTTATTGTATCCAGTACACTGCTTTATGTATGTAACACTTAAGGAGACTACTTTAAAAGTTGCACTGTTCAGCTACAAACTATGAATGAGCCACAGTGTGAAAAACAGTTATCCTAGGGGTGTAATGGGCATCTATGACAAATATCATGTGACAGAAAAAAGGAAAAATAGTATCAATATCCCAGCTTGAGTAGTAATCCACACTATTTTTGTTTCCTCCCCCGTAATCAGAATTAACTGGCCAATAATTCAAACTTTTCTGTCATCCTCGCCCCTGTGCTTGGAAGCACATTGAAATAATACCTCAATTCAAAATGTTGAAGTGTCACTTAGTGCATGCAAATAGTCCATCAACTATGTTATGCTATGTTCAAAGAATAACCTTACCTCAACTGCTTTGGTACGTTTCCGTGTCTCCCTTTTCTCAAATGCAGTTTTCTGGACAGTTGAATAGATCCTAGTAAATGTCTGAACACCAATCAAACCTTTGATAATGTCCAGCACTTCTTGGGCTAATGTTTTTAAATCTTGATCTGAAATTATTTTTTAAACAATTTTTTAAATTTCCATAATAGTTAAACATGCATGAAAAGTGTGAGACTTTAGTCTTGTAGTTGCTGTTTTTTTTTAAATAAAAAAGGAGGCTTTTCTTGAAAAAATTAAAAGACGAGTAATTTAACAAGGCCTATTGGCACTGCACGACTATCAGATAAAAAACACTAAAAAAGTTCATAATACCATTACTGTTTTAAAATTAAATCTATAATTGAGTCACTTTTGCATACTGAAAGTGAGTGCAAAGCGGTTTCTAACAAACAGTTGAACCTTTTACAAAGTTTACATATCCACTTGCAACAAGAACATTAAGGCTAAGCTAGACCCTCATTAATGTTTAAATAAAAAATTATGAAAATCTGCATTACATTTTTAGCACACAAAATAGATCTTTTCTGAAACTTTTCAAATTGCACTAAAATGTATTTGGTTTTTTTAACAAAAAAATTTAATAACTAAAAAATTATTCAGGGTATTTATAATTTGGTGATAACAAATAATATACTTCTTAAAATCAGTGTAATTAGCTCAAATATAGATCCACTGGATTTTCTGGTAGGATATACCTTATGATTTTTTGAGGTTTTATAAAACGTTTATTAAATTTCATGCATTGGACACACGAATCTGAAAATACCACCTTGACATAGCCCGATTGTTAAAATTTCAGAAAATATTGATTTTGTGTAAAAAAATTGTAATACGGATTTTTCATAAATTTTTATTTAAACAGTAATAAGGGTCTAGCTTAGCCTTAAGAAGAATATGGTGTACTATGTTCTGTTTTTGTACAGCATGATACAATTTTAGCAATCAAATGGCGTGAATGTATTTTGGTATTTAGAGTAACTTTTAACTTGAATCCAAAATGGCTGCCATGTCAAAACCTTTTGATAACTCTGGAATTACTGGACCGATTTCAAAACGAAATTTGGACTGCATTAACCACATACTTCAGGAAATGAAATTGTTAAGTGGCAAAGTTGGTGGTTATCATGGAAAGCCATGTACTATGTTGCCGTACAACTCTACAGGTAAAAACATAGCACATTCTATAAGTAAGCTCAACTAGTAAAATTTGAAATGAAGTCAAACTACGGTACTAGAGGTAATACAGAAATTATTTCTGCGAGTGTAAAGGTTTAATGTTCCAAAAATATATGGGGGCAAGGCACTTTTTATGCCCATCACTATATAGCGAATCTTCGACATTTATTGTTGTGCATAGCACTTTCTTTGTCTCACAATAACTGCTTTAAATCAGCTTCATATTTAGTACAGGATAAATACAGGTCAAAGAACGTGTCATGTATAACATTGACCTGGATGATTTTCAAGAAGGGCGACTGGCGGCCAGATTTGTTCTTGAGATGGTGGCTCGCAATAACTGCTTTGGTTTTCATCTGATAACTTTCATATTTGGTACAAAGTAAGTACAGGTTAAAGTATAGGTCAGGTGTAATATGATACTTGAGTATTTCCAATAAGCTGACTGGAAGTCATGTTAGTTCCTGAGAAGGCACATCACTTGAAGTTTCAGGCCGGAAAAACAAAGCACTGCCTGGACATTTCAAAGGTGATTTTAAGAAGGCCATAGGTGGGTGGCTGTTATGGGCTATATGGTGTTTCCAAATGATCTTGGAAATGGGTCAAATGTCAATCCGAATCTTTGACATTTATTGTTGCGCATAATACTTTCTTTGCCATGTAATAACAATTTTAGTGTTTAACCAATCAGCTTTATATTTGGTATAGGGTAAATACAGGTCAAAGTTGTCACATATACTTTTGACCAAGATCACTTTCAAGATGGCGAATTGGTGGCCATATCTGTTCTCAAGATAGTATGTTGTATGTTGGTTTTCATCTGATCAGCTTCATTTTCGTTGTAGAGTAAGCACAATCACATGTAACTTTGACCCAGATTACTTCCAACAATGGTCGACTTGCAGCCATGTTTGTTCATGAGAGGGAACATCATGATATGTCTTCAACTGCAGAATGAGTTGCTGCCTGGACGATTCAAAGGTGGTTTTTAGAAAGCCATAGGTGCACAAGTGGCATAGGCTAGGCAGCATTTCATATCACCTTGGAAAGTGGGTTAACCGAAATTTAATATTTTACATTTTTGTCCTGATCTTGAAAAATCTGATACATTGAGAGATTGCTTTAATTCAGAAAGTAAATAAAGGTCATATTTGATACCTAGATAATTTTCAACGCGGCCAACTAACGGCCATTTTCGTTCCCATAGATGGTACCCCGAAGACAACTTTAGTTTTTATTTGGTCAGTTTCATATTGGTACAGCATAAATATAGGTCAAAATACAGGTCCAGTATGATTTTGACCTACTTCATCTTTAATGTGACAGACTGGTGGCTATGTAGGTTCCCGATACAGTCCGTCATGGTATGTCTATAGCCACAAGGACAAAGCGCTACCAGGATGATTCAAAGGAGGTTTTAAGAAGGCCATAGGTTGGCAAGGGGCACAGGCTAAGTGGCATTTTTGAATGACCTAGATAAGTGGGTCAAATGGTGATATTATTTTGACCTGCTTCCCTTCCAGTATGGATGACTGATGGCCATTTTGATTTCCGAGACAGTATGTCATGGAATGCCTATTGCCACAAAGATGAAGTGTTGCCTGTATGATTCAAATGTAGTTTTAAAAAGGCCATAGGTGAATGGATGTTATAGACTAGGTGGTGTTTTTAGATTGACTGAAAGGTGGGTCAGTTATGAGGAAACTAATTCATGATGGGCATCTGTTTACAAAAGCAGACCTCTTGTTTGAAAACCACCACCAACAGATATAAAGCACACTGCCAGCTGTATAATATTACAAATGACAACCAACTATCCTTTTATCTGAACGGCCCTAGGGAATATGTATAAAATGCTATTTTAAACTAGACATCAGGGCACTTTATTAAATGTACCTGTACCAAATATAAAATCTATACCTTACCTACAGTTAAAGATATATTAGTGGACTCTCTTAATAAGGGAGGAAGCATTAACTCTAGGTACTCCGGTAATTGAGTGCTACCAAGCTCCATGGCAACTGCAGCCATCCATTTGAAAACAGATGAACGCTACAAATCACAAAATTAACTTTATATGGGACGTTTTTCCTATTAAATGTAACAGCCTTTATCTTCATACTTAAACAGCAGGCAAGAAGACCCAGTGTTATTAATTACCATATTTCACATTCACTTTACAAAGCTCAGTTATGTACATCATGATGGTTAGAGGTGCAGTAAAATCTAAATTATGTGGCAAAATGTCTTGTAAATGCACAACTCCATTGCTGTAACACAAAACTCCAGAGCACAATTTCCATGTATATATATGTAAACAATTAAAAAAAAAATTAACTGCATATAAAATGTTATAGATACTGTCCTAAAATTTGCATGAAAATTATCCCCTATACAGTTTGTCAACATAGCTTTAAATAAGTTAGGAGCTATAAGCTGATATCAGAAGACCAGGCTGCAAATTTAACGCTACACTACCTTAATAGTATATTTCTGATTTTGTGAGGCCTCAAATGTAGCTTCTCTGCATAGTTTTTTAATCAGCCAACTCAGAGTAATTGGTTTCTTATGTAGATCATCATCAACTTTTGCAATTGCATCATCACTCTTTACACATGTCATACTGATAGCTTTTGCCAAGTACACCAAGTTTTTAACAACCTACAAAATCAATACAAACAATACTTCACAATTTAACTAGAAATGCATGGCCTCCCCCTTCAATACAATACAACTGTTTTTAATATTCTACAAACTCACCGAATGGTACGATAAAAATAACATAGTTTAGTGAGATGAAAATTTCATTGCATGATTTGCTTATGTCCATTACTGTTTTCGGGATTAGTTGCAAATTATGTAAGAAAAATATAAAAATAAAGTTGAGATGTGCAACTCTTTATTACCATACATTAAATGCATAAAGATTACATTTCAGAACAGTTTGGTTAATTATCGTAAATAACGAAGAAAAATTAAACAATTGCCTTACAAACTGTGGAACAAAAAAGGTCAAAAACTACAAGGGGTTACTTGCAAGGAAAGATCACTACCTGATCAGCTAATTCCTGGTTCAACATTGGAGCTTGTAACTGACGACAAAAACAACCTGAGAGACTTCGGCACTGAAACAATACATCAAAATTTAAGATCTCAAGATGCATTGAGATGTACATATATTTCAACCTGTTTTGGTAATTAAAATAAAGAGACAGACATATAACAGTATACATTTTCAAATAGTAATATCTCGAAGCACTATAAATCAAGATATTGTATGGCTTGAATTTGATCACATGACCTGACAAAAAGCCATTAAAAAATGCGTTTACAGTTCCAAAATATTGGAAAGTTCCTTAATAAGGAAAATGGAACCTGTTACAGTTGTTTGTTCATTATTCGGATGTAGGTTTTAAATAAGGAAAAACAAAACATTTCCTTGTTCATTATACAAGTGCAAGTCTCTACTAAGGATAACAAAGAGTCTTGTAATGACATATTTGCCATTCATGGTTTGGCCTGAGGGAAAAAGGAACTGTAAAGTTTTTTATTCCAGTATTAGAGTTGTTCTAAAAGTGAAGTTTCACCTAAAATGTCACACGGTGAAATTTCACATGCAAATGGACTTGAACCGCTAATTATCCGCACTTGCGCTCCTGTTTCCTATCATTCGAAACCCTTTTTCCAGGTTTCGCACCAAAATTCCTTTTTCCTTATTTGATTTTAAACAAGACAACGACGATTCGAAGAATCATCATTGTACGCTGTTTAAATTGGCTATTTGAGCGAAAGGAATGGCATA
>JAOXYB010030809.1:0-14725 GCA_028565635.1 Phoronis ovalis
TGATTTCCTATAAATGGGTCTAGAAGTTTACCGCCTTGCGGAAATTGTCCGCCGGGTACACTTCTGTAGTACCCCTTCCGACAATGACCCTTTCAGCGCTATTATTTTCTTTTCCAAGGGCAAGGGACTAATTTGAGTTTACTGATGATCTGTACACCTTAAATTATATGTTCTTCTGCTTGTCATGTTTCTTTTTTCTTTTATAGGAGCTTAATAGACATACAGCACAAGAAATATGTCTGTCAAATGGAGATTGTTTAAAATATATTTCTTTGAACGATTTAGAGGAAGAAAGCTCCCTAGTAACAGAAACTGAACAGTCACACACAGATTTAATACCTGGGGTATATGAAGGTAACTATTCAAATGAAATTTATTGTAATGCATGCCAGTGTGACTGCAGAATATTTTGTATGATTATATACAACATTAGCTTTTACTAACAGAAGCAGGGAAAGGGACTTGAGAAATATTGCAAACACAAGATAAAGTTAAAACACATTCACAAAGCAAAGGAAAGCATCAACAGTAGTTTTATGATATTGAAATTGCCTGTGTTACAGGGAGTGAAAATTGCTGTTCAACAGTTTCCGCACAGTTGTATCATTACTCATGGCAGTAATTATACATGGTACTTATAGGCTTATAATACAAATACTTATAGGCATTTCACTTGCTTTATAATACAAGTACTTATAGGTGGCATGAAGATATGGGAATGTTCCATAGATCTTACAGAATACTTAGCTTCTTTGTCGATAGCATTTAGAGGATTGAAAGTCCTGGAGGTAAGTTGACACATAACAAAAATGAAATAGAAACTGTCCGATGCTATATTGGTACTACTGGATATAACAGTGTCCAGCCAGTGTCTATTTACATTGAAATGAGGTCAAACTAGACTACATAGCGATGATGTGGAATTTGATGTTTTAAATGCAACCTTCTGTGCCTTGTATTTGTTTGCATGCATGTAGCCTGAAATTGGTTTAAATTGGCTTTTCAAGAAAAGTAAACTTTGTAGTCTTATAAAACTGTGCACTATTTATAAAGATCCTGCTGAATCATTCATTAGGTCTGTTAATTTCAGCTTGGCTGTGGTGCTGGTCTTCCAGGGTTGTATGCTATGATCAAGGGAGCAGATGTACATTTCCAGGACTTCGTAAGTAAAACTAGTTGGCACTATTTTAGTATTAGGTAAATAAATGTATTATTTAGGTAATAAATTATTGTAACCCTTTGTCCCAACATGATATCTGTGTGATAAGTTTAACCTTGAAATCATAGATACACTTTTAAAAAAACAACCTTCGAAATAATAAAATGCCCTACTAACCTTCCTATTGAACATTTTAGGTATTTACAAAAAGATCTTTGACCGTTGAATAAACATGATAAATGTGCTTGGGTACTACTCTTGAATATATGCCACAGACCTTAAACGTTTGTCAAAATACAACCGAACTTCAAAACTAATGCTATTTTAAATAATATATCTTTTAATTTAATTACCAAAAATTGAACTTATGATATAAAATGTAAATAAATTATTCCAAACAATATGCACTACCTTAAAGAAAGCAAAATAAATGATACTTTTGTACTATTATAAAGTATCTTTAATTGTATTTTTATTTTAGAATAGAGATGTTATTGAAGTGGTAACTATCCCTAATATATTGTTAAACACTCCTGCAGAAAAAGCTAATGGCAGATTCAGGGTGTTTGCTGGGGACTGGGGCCAACTGGACGATTTACTAGCAAATGGAGAAAATATGTACGTTTTAACAAAGGAAAATTTTCAAATGCAATCTAAGCATTGAAGTGGTTTGCTTATGGAGATGCACAATTAAAGATAATAGATAATGGTTTGCTCACATCAGTATTGTCTCTTGAATAATGTAGAAGCTCACCTGTAAATGTCTTCAAACAATTTTTGTAAGACCAGTGTATAGAGGAAAACAATGCATCCAAACAATGGATTAAATAATTTACATATTATGTTTGAAGCAAAACATTTTTTCTAGTCTTTGTAATGTTTTATTTTTTACAGATATGACATTATTTTAACATCTGAGACAATTTACAGTATGCAATCACACCAAAAACTACATGATGCCATAAAAGTTCTTCTAAAGAGAAATGGAATAACGTATCCTTGCTGATATTGATCAGTCTATCATGATTCCAGAAGTGTTACCTTCATTGATTCTGTTAGGTATACCAATTATGTTTTCCTGCTTATTCTGTTTCCTTCTTAACTTTGTCATTTCTTACTTCTTTCCTCAAGTTTCTCAATGGATCTTATTTGGGATGCTGGTATCCGAAGGTCCAGATTTATATTCAGGATACTTGAGCATGTAAATTGTAGGCAATTGGTGGAAATGGGTGGTGTGCATGATAGGAAAAGATCTAAAAGGGATTTAAGAAAGAGAAATATTCACCTATCATAGCTGCCACATGACATATTTATGGTGATAAACACATAACTTCTATTCTGGGCATGCAGAATAATGTCTAGCATCCCTCAACTAACAAAAGATGTGCCCCCAGACCAGCAACTTTGCGCCTGTTGGAGTTTGTATTTTATCCCTTACATGGTGACCTCTCCGTATGAACTGTTATTAGAATAACTTCTTGATCTCTAAAGCTTACGTTTGTAGTACATTGTCTGCATTGTGACATTAGTGATAGCATATTTGTTTTTTTATGAATGGATTTTCTCTTAACGGAATGCTATCAGATACATTGCTGCAAAGTCGCATTATTTTGGAGTAGGTGGAGGAACAAAACTATTTGAGGAGTGTGTTAGAAAAAATGATATTTTTGATATTGTAATGTGTAAAATTATTGAAGATGGAGTTCAAAGAGAAATTTTTAGTATGCACTTTAAAAAGAGTTAAAACTGCAAATTATGGATTCACTAAACAGTATACCCAAGCATTAAAGAAAATTTATTGAAAACGTTTTGTACAATCTTATACAAAATAAATTCAAAAATATACATATAATTAAAACTTTACGAAGTGAATTTCAAGAAAAACATTTTAGTTTGGATCTCATATTCACACACGACATCCCTCACTGCAGTGAGTTTCTGGACAATATGGAGGAGTGTGATAACAATTTGTAATACACCAGTCATCCGCGGTACCAGACCGGATTGAGTGACAGGTAGATGTAACAGAAGTAGTTGTAGAACTCTCTGTTGTAGCAGAAATTGTAGTTGTAGTTGAACTACTGGTTGAAATTGTACTAGAACTAGCTGTTGTAGTAGAGCTACTAACTGATGTTGTACTAGAACTATCTGTAGCAGTAGTAGTAGACCTTGTGGGTTCTGTAGTTGAAACAGATGTCTCTGGAACGTCTTCAGCTTGAAAAAACAATAATTCATCAGTTAAAACAATTTTCAAGATAATTATTAATGGATATGAAATGTTAAAAACAAAACAAATTAAACATGGAAATCCAAATTTCCACAAGCAAGAAATCTTGCTTCCATTTGTAGGATCAAATTGTTTATAGTTTTCAACTCGACCTAAACACATTAATCCATATAGACTAATATTCTTAAAGTCACTGTTTGATCGATGGAAATGCGCCTACTATGTGACGGTGATAAACCCTTCGTAGCTGAATCACCTCAAATAATTAACATTCATGATCAGCAATTAAAAATGAATGCAAAAAAATGTTATGCATTTTAGATTTTTGCAATTAACAAACAGACTTAGCCTGTATAATTAATATAATAATGATTTCAGTAGTTACATGCTACTTGAAAAATAAGTTAATACATGTAGTATCTGGGAAATTGACTTACGATAAAGCGTAGCAAACATCCACGTATTGTCATCAACCAAAACAAAATTTCCTCTCAACTCTTTCATTAGCAGACTACAAACACTCGCATCTTTATTGTAATTTATTGCAAAACATGCTGGTTTCGTCGCGCATATCGTGATGCAAACCTGCGTCAGAAGAAATATTTAGAAATAGGACACTGTGTGAACAGTATTAAATTACCAAAAATTTACTTTTTCAATAAAAAAGCAAGAAATACAAACCACTGGAATAGAATTTCTGCTTTATAAAATCTTTTCAAATAATGTTTTGTTTAAACGTATATTTTTCAAATGAGTTGACACTGCGCTCTACTTGTAATTCAATTTTAGATTTCAAAGAAGGAAAATGATTAGGAAGAAGTATAAGTATCTTAATTTTGTACTCAAATTTAGGAATTTTCCAAATGAATTTGAACAAAAATGTACACATCACACACAATAGACCGCGCTTACCAACTGGCTTCCAGCGATGAGTTGTTCTTGAGCTTCGGTTAAAACAACTCTTTGATCTTGGAATTCTTTAAAAACTTTTACACCTTGACCAGTTTTGAAGCAGTTGAAAAACAGGAACATCACGCAACAGAACTCCAACCTTTTCTTTTCCATACTCATGGTTAATATTTTGTTACATATATGCACAATATTTCCATAAATTACACGTGTTAATTGTAGAATTATATAATGTTGTTGCTTTTTTTTCATATCAGGAAATAAATCATTTTACCGTTTTCCGTAATTATCCTATAAATTTCCTTTCAATAATTGTTTAGTTCGTATTTAGTCTATATAAAGAAATGTTAATCCACGAGCGACATATTACACGCTAACATATATGTTTGTTTGTTATCATTGATGAATCGAATCGGCTGTAAATTAAAACTATATACAATGTATCCCGAAAAAGCAGGAAAAAGTTCTACATTTCTTCGTAAACTGCTAGGAAGAAAATATGTTACAATGCATACCACCAATCACTTGGGGTGAACGTATGAGTATAGCTCCTGTAACCTATCGTACTGCATACGATACTTCTGCTTGTTTATTATTAATAATTCTGTAAATTCTGCAGACAGTGTTGTCTAAAATAGCGAGATAAGAGAAATTATCGATTTCCTGTTCTCGTCTGTAAAAATTACATGAAACAGTAACAATCATTCCATAAAATTCAATTGTCCCCCCTCTAAGTTATCATGAATATTTCATCAATTAATTCATTTAATTTGTAACAGATAACTAATAATAATTGAAGCTATTATTAATATTCAATATTTGGTAACTTTTTATTGTCGATATATTATAGGTGTTAGCTGGACACTCAGAACAGAAATGAGCTTTAGTTAGCAGGTACTATATTCATGCGCATATTTTAATATCCCTGTAGGAGACCAAAGGGTGAACGATCTGAGTGAAAACTATGATCAGCGACAAGTGTTAGCTAGGGCCGCGAATTAATTCATAGACGAGAAATGTGTGCCACGCAACCGCAAACAAACAGTCACCCTAAAAATCATCGTGTGCATTCTTAACACAATACGTTGAAAGATTTCCTAAAACTTAGAAAAACGGTAATTCTGATCACAATATGGTTACAAATTTAGTCACTCACATTGATATAAAATAATATTTCGACATTTTTTCCATCAAAGCGTTAAAATGTCATGAAATGTAACCCATGTATTTAATTTAGTACATCCCATTATTCGTGTCACCCTGGAATTTATATGTTTATATTTTTAACGTTTAAGTAGAAATAGTTAAACATTTTTTATCAGCGCGAGTAATACAACTTAACAGGATTCAAATTTAACAATTTTCGAATGTGCCGTTTTTTAGAAGAGTTCTAGTTTCACAAATCACTGTTAGAATTATCTATTGCTGCCAAAAAGTATTCAAATTGGTCCACATGGACGCGGTACATAGACGAGTAAAATTGGAATCACATTGCTCATTTGAAAGTGACCTATAACTTTCAAATAATAGTCGCTCGTGGATTAACAATTGTTTATATAAACTACATACGAAATAAACAAGTATTGAAAGGAAACTTATAGGATAATTAAGGAAAACGGTAAAATGATTTATTTCCTAATAACTATCTCTTTTGTCAATGAGTAAAAATGGTGATAATTATGATTCTCTGTGAACTCATCCTTAGTCAAGTATTTATATATGATGGGATAAATATTGAATTGGAACCCCGCTCACATTCATAAAATATCCCCACTTATAGCATTGAGCCACACAAGTGGGGATATTTGGTTTTCTTTCTTGCGGCTGATATCCGCGGCTGAGGTACCTGGAGCTAATAAAGGCTATATAGGGAACTTATTTGCAAAACATGAACTTTTCTTGAAAAAAGGGCATTAAAAATTCTGAAATTTGAAATCTTGTTGGGTACTATATCACACATGCCGATAAATAATGTTTCAACTTTTTTCCTACTAAAACGTTAAAATAGCATACGAATTTCAGGGTGAGAGGAGAGTGGGATACATTATATACGCACATGGATTAGATATATCATAGACTACATTTTGTACTTGTTTCAAATAATTAGTATGTTCATTATATATAGAACTGTACTAAACGTTAGGTATATAGAACATGTATAATTACATACTTCTAAGATGTTAATTATAACTGGTTCGTTTTAAGAGGGCTTATGGGTAGTTGTAGGAAATGGGTACCCGAGAAGAATTTGCATAAACAATGCTACCGGACGGTACCTTAACTCTGTCAATATTTCCATAAATAGGCACCCACCGAGAATAGTTATTTTGGTAATTTGCATAATTGCTATAATTGACAATTTAGACTCTGTCGTGTACGGTATGTCACACGAATCAAGAGACGGAAGACATTTATATATAAAGGGGGTGTCAAGATGGATAAGCCCGGAGATAAACTGCCCGGCCTCTTGGTGTAGCAAGTAACTATTAACCTGACATCCCCGGCTTATCTCAGTAACTGTATTTGCTGTGCTCGGACAGCATTACATCGAAAGAGCCTGCACTTAATCACGAATCGAAGAATCAATCATTTTCCGAAACTCTTGGCAGGTTAATATCTATAACCATGAGCGCCAGTAAGTTGCCTCGGCAATTGTTTTTATGTCTAACAGATTTAGACAGGAACGAAGCATTCGGCTTTAACACATCCAAGGTAAGAAGCATTCCATATTGCATAATGATAAATATCCAAAGGTAAGATGACTATATATCAGTCCTTGATACATGACCCTACTTTGGTACCCTACGCGCAGGTTACCGTTAGTCCCAATATTAGGTCTAATATCTGGCGTATTTATCTCGCTAAAACACTATTGTATCGACTTTCGAAATTTAACAAAAACGATGAAAATTTTTATACAGCAATGCTCTGATGGTGTTGGTTTATTATTATCAGGTGAAACATGTATAAATCTTTCTGTGTCGCAACATTTGTTGAATTTTAACTGATTGAACATTTATAAGAAGCGACCGTAATAGCGGCTCCCGGGAAAGTCTTCAAGTAGTTTACTACTAGAGGTTCTATGGAACCTATCAGTCTCTAAAAAAAATAACGTACCCTTCGCAGACTTTCATTAAATATCCCATTTGCAAATATTAAGCTAAACTATATGTAACGCGGAACGCCCTGCACGCCTATTAAAATAATTCCCCTTTTCACGCGATTATTCAGTCATTCGTGGACCTACGCTTTGACCCATGCACCAAACCTCCGTAGCTATTCAGTTCCATATGAACACTGCCACAAAACATCGACTAAATCTGGTCAGTACTTTCTGAGAAAAAAAATCATACTAAATTGGTTAAAGAAACAAAAGGAACAAAAAAAGAACCAATGCAAGAAAAGTATATCTCGCAACTTTGTTTCTGGAGCCATAATTAGAGTGAACTAAATTGAGAAATGTTCATTTGACTTCGAAGGATATTTTTTTATGTTCCCTACTAATTAAAAAAAAGTACCTCGATTATGTCTTATTAAGGAATTGAACTTCCTACTGGAGATATGAAAAGCTAGACATTTTTCAAAATACAACAGATGTAAATTATGGCAAAAATTACACTTTGCTATTTTTATTTAATTGTATTTTATGACTTCATAATTTAATTTAATGAATGACCACAAGCTATTCTACTGTTCATTAAAGTTTTTTCAATATCATGTCAACTGCCTTCCATATAGCATCACTGTTTTACGGCTAATCTTCAACTATTTATTATATGTGACAATGCCATACTTATTAAGTTTTATGTTTGTTATGTCACTTTACGTATACATATTTTTTAATACACTTAGAACACAACGGTAAGAGAATTATTTCTACTGGCAAGTAAGAAAACGGGAGTTCCATCGACAGCGATTCGTATTTTCTATGCAGGTATTTTATAGGTTGCACTGATGTAAATAATTTTAGTGACCGTTGTATGTCGTACATCTTGTACCATTAAAAGTTTCGATTCAGTTTGTATATTCAATCGATGTGAATAGCCAGATATTAGGTAATTTGTCGAGTACTTTGTTGAAACTAAGAATTCACCACCACTGACTGCCTTCTATCGAATGTAACACTTGAATACGCAGTTATAAAAAATGTCCATAGAAAATACATGACGTTGCAAAATAAACTCTATAGATCTCACAATTAATTCATCGCGTTTAAGAATAAATTATAAATTGTGGAACTGTTCATTCACGAATCGCTATAAATTATAAGTTTGATTGAGATGCCAACGAAGGACTAAATTTTCGTAAACGTTACAGATCAATTTAAATGCAAAACTGTACGTGCTATCTACGATTGTGATGAAAGCGGGTATGGAGTTCTCCCGGGTGTTCTCACCTTCAAAAGCGGTGATGTGATGAAGGTCGAGCACGGCACGTAAGTTGAACTAGAGATTGCATATTGTTTCATTCTATGAAATATAAAAAAAATCCGATGTTACATTAAGGCCGGTGGTATAATTAACTGAACAGTTAAAATTATTAGTAAAACCTGAGTATAAACACCTGGACAGATTTTATTATTGAGAAATGGGTAATCAAATTACAAAACTACCTAATGATCAAACTGATAGATAAGATGCAAAAAAAGTCAAATAATACAAATTATTAGGACCAAGGACTAATAGAGGAAAGTACAATGTAGTAATTTTGCCATTGCATCGGAAATGTCTACTATGATGATTTTAAAATCTTTCAACTTGTCTGTTATTGTTGGGGTTCGTGAACCTATCTTTATAGATCCAGATGGTGGGTTGCAACTCACGTGGCCAGTGGTAAAAGAGGTAGCATTCCGACAAATTATGTGGTCGTTGAGGACATTCTTGACAATTTTAGGTAAGTGTTCTTGAAATGTACAGTAATAACCATTTAATATATTGAACCTATTTTAAAGACGAATATTTTAAGACTTTAGTAGTGATACTAATGATGTAACATTACGGGCAGTAAAGTTTGTGTTATTTCCATTTTAAAATCATTGTAAACGTTAAAATCGTCGGTTATTTAATTTTTTTTATCTTCCTTATTATTGTATATCACAGCTGGTACATGGGGAAAATATCTCAAAAGGAAGCAGAACAACTTCTTCTTATTCCTGGTAATCATTGTGGTGCGTTTGTCATAAGGGAAAGCGAAACATGCCCAGGTAAGATCTAACAGGCTGTCCTTGCGCGTGCATGTGTGTGTTATATCAAGCTGCATTCAATTCACTTGATACAAACGCACGCATCATGCGCACACACACGTGTACAGGTATATACAGGCACCAGTCTGAATAAATCCATCCGTTATTGTTCCGTAACTTCTCAACTAACGTCTGGGCTTAACCATAGTCATTTTTTTAATATTCCTTCAACTTAACTAGAGCGAAAATCATGATGACTCATTCTGAATATGTATCGCCGGGGAGCTAGCTTGCTTATTGCTTAGTGACTAACTATATACTAATAAAATCTGGAAGGACAGAATATGTGTGCTCGACCCACTACTCGGTTAGTCCACTGTTATACCTATTATTGTAAGCTGCAATTTGATTGATGTCAAGACTTCGTGAAACTTTATGAAGAAATAAAGGAATTATCGTTCTTCTGCTTTTCGGGATAATAAAATTGACAATAGTTACGCCCAGACGTTAGTTGAGAAGACACGGAACACTAACGAAAGGATTTATTCAGACTGATACAATTACAGTGAGATGCCGCCAAGAACTAATTAAAGAGTATCCTTGGATGATGTGTCTAACAGTATATCACTATCCACTCAGTTTCATATTCGGCAGGCCAAGATCGAGTTTGATCTGCAGTACTTCCAATGTGGCCGACTGGCGACCATGCTTGTTTCCGTGAGGGTATGTCGCGTTGCGCCATTTTTCAGAAAGACAAATCATTGACTGGACAATTCAAGGTGGATTAATTTAATAAAGGCTGAAAGTTGATGGGTGTATTAGACAATACGAGAACTTTGGACAGCTTTTATTTTTATCTGCGCATGCTCAGTTTCATATTCGGTACAGGGTAAGTACATGTCAAAGTACGGCGTACATTTTTGACCTTCATTTCTTTCGATGTGATCCACTGTTTAATTCCAGAATGGTATGTATGTAGCTGGAAAGACAATGGGCAGCTATCTCCCGAAGAAGACTTATTGTTGTTAAATTGCTTTCAACAAGAACGTTGAATTTTAGTGCAATTCCATCATTTTAATCCACATATAAAAACAAATGCTGTTATGATTAGTGATAGCATTATCTAGCATATTCTTCACTATTCTAGAACACAAAATAGCCCATCAAAAACGTCACATTGTCATAAAACTTAAACCGTATTTTCTTATATGTAAGAAAAAACTTTGAAGTACAAACTATAAGTAAACGTTTTTGCCAACCAAATAGTTGACAATCCGTAACCACATACCTTGTACGGTTACATGCTTTGTTAATCTACCAAAATTATATTCATAACGCTGTATACGTATCAAGTTATATTTTGTCTGTGTTAGAAAGCCGAGTAGAGGATGTGCAAAGCTTTCCTGCTACATCAAACAGGCAGAAATGAAACCCTAACCTCCAAGGCAATTTGTTGTAATTTTAGAAACAAGCAAGTATTGTCTGTCTGTGCGAGTCCATGATCGAAGAAAAGTTGTTCATGTAAAACATTTCCCGATACAAAATTCTGCTAACTATGGATGGTACTGCATCAACAAGCTACAGCAGTTTGCCACTATACCAGAACTTGTTAAGCATTGTACAGGTTTGAATTCTTGCTATACGTTCTATAAAGTGGTCCTAACTGATTAGTAAGCTGTATTTTCAAAGATTTTTACTGACTTTTACTCCAAACTTCTTAAATCTTTAACTTCTGTTTCTTTTAGTAGCTATTATGATCTATACGGTTGATTTATATGATACGTTTTGGAATGCAGCATTGAAAAAAATAAGTAAAAAAAAAAGCCTTTTAAAACCTGTGAAGTTAACATTTTACTCAAACTTTTTATAGAGCTACAAAACTGTCTCAATTTTGCTTTGATCAAACATATAAATTTTAGTTAGCACTTTGAAAAAAAGGAATTGAACCAAGATGTAAAAATTTACATGTTTTGAAAATATATAGGAAATTTTGAGACATCTTTTCTAGGTAGTAGTATTAACTAATTAAGCACGAAAACTTACTTCAGCGAAATTTTGACTTTTTGAATATTTGTAGTGATCTTTTAAATTTATCAATTGTTTTATTTTTAACCCAAAATTGTCTCACTACTGGCCATCTGACCTATTGCAGAAAAATAAATTACGCTTTCTCGATCTAAGATTATTTTATTTTCTTTCAAAGTATAGATGCATATATGTATAGGTTAACATGTAACTTAATTAGTAGGACAATTGTATATACTGTAAGTTCACCTTAGTTAAATTTTCAAATGAAATAAAAAAGTGACCTGCTGTCTCTATATCTAAACGTACAGTATTACATATTCATGCATTATCTTTGAACCGACTTCAGTTTGTGCTAGATGTTGTCAATTTCAACTGACTATAGGTGATCTAATAGTCAAAACATTTTACAGTGTAGGTCTAAGTGTTGCCTATAGCGGCACTGTTTATATACTTCCACATACAGATTCATGTATTATAATGAAATAAGTCATATATTGCAATCGACTGATGGTTTCGAACAATATGTCTTAATCAGTAAAATATTTTTTCAGAAGTTGGCGATGGTCGGTTTCCGAAGCTGATGCAAACAGAACCATTTGTGGAGCTGTATGAGTATAACAGACATCATTTTGTGATTATGGACTGTTCATATAGCTCCCTGGAGCTCCTGGAGACACTTGCACAGTTTGATAATAGGTGTAAGCTAATAAAGTACCTAATTTTAATCACTAATACCTACAGTATATTACTTAATTAAGTTAATCATTATCATGGCTCAATCATCAAATCAACATCTGGCATTTTTTAAATCAGTTTGGCTACTATTTTCTAATGGGTTGCCCGTGATTTGGTCTATTTGAAAATGGGTGTAATTAGGCAAAATACCTTCTTTATCAAAATATCATGGGTTTCTTCTGCGTAGTAGTATGGGAAAGATTCAATTACCTGTGTCCAGTTTTCCATATATTGCCAGGGGTGACCTGTAGTAATAATGTGAAACGTAATGGGAGCCCAATTTTAACTACGGCTTAAGTTATTATTTGGTTTAAAATAGGGAAAGAACTCCGATGTGATGCTCCAGAGACTGAGATGACAGACTACGGAATTAAGGATAAGTCCACCTTGGTTATTGTTAGGCCTGTAGATGATCCTCTGCTCCAGGTGGAGGGCCAAGTACGTAAACATTTACATTTAGGCAACGATTGCAATAAGAAGGAAGTAACCATTACAGTAACAGTGATTAAACAGACAACAAAGATATTTGTACCATTCAACATGGATACATGTATGTACTGTCATATCCTTGTAGGCTCATCCCATAATATACAGATAAAAGAATGGTTGCGATAAATTAATGAAACATTACTGATCTCCAAATTGAAAACATTACATGAATCGGTAAATCAGTTTTAAAATTTCTCAGTACCCAAGTTTTTGCAAAAAATGTATAACAATTTTTAATAGGAAATAGCTTTTTAACCTTTTAAGCTCAAAATGGACATATAACCTCAACATTACTGAATAAGATGAAAATCGACCAACCCAATTCAAAATTTTTCCAATTAAATTTTTTAAAAGATAATTAGGGTAGAAATCCAAAATTTATAAATATTTGAGGAGCAATGCATTTTTACCTAAACTGATTGATACACACCATTAGTCAGAAATTGAGTGTTGAACAATATAAAAGAGGTATGCGGGATATCCACAAGGGGTCGCCATCCTACTTTTTGAAAAGTGGCCCGTGGAACCCCCAAGAGCCCCCAAACCCCTCTTTTATATTGTTCAACACTCAATTTCAGACTACTCGCACCAAATTCCAAAATCAGAAGCTAAAATCTTAGATTCGGTTGGGCGGCGTATCCCCGTATTCAAAATCATACACATAGTGCATACAAACACATCACGATGGCGCTTTGAAAGCATTTGTTTAAACTGAATTTCATTACAAGTAACGCAAGCATTGCATATATAGTGACGCACGAATGCTAGACTGTTTCAGTGTGTAAGAAAGTGTTCGAAGAACCAGTTGCGAGACAGTTTATTTTGTATTTATTCATTGGATGCAGGATAATACATCAAGTGGTGAGATGAGACAATATAATGAGAAGGAAGAAGCATTCAAACCAAAAGGCTTTCCATTAGGTAAGAATTAAAACAAACGCTTATTGTATACTCATTACCTAAACCTTATTTCTTTGAAAATTGTAGTATACCTGGCTTGATTAATATCAATTCAACTTTACTGCATTTCGTATACTTTCCTGTTATGAAATAACATGTATTAGTGCCTCAATTATTTGTAACAACTCAAAATCGGGACCGCTTTCGTTCCCCTTTTAAAATGATGCGCTCACCTCCATAGTCTGCGCATGTGAACTTGGTGCACATCCTTTTTCTTCGTACAAAACATCGAACTATTACGTGAGGAGGACGTGTTTGAGAGCGCTAAAATTGAGGTTTACTTGTTTTGATATAAAAAAAAACAAGCATTAACTTTAAATGTTGCATATCGAGAAAGTTCATTGAATAGATATAGTTCACACTCATAAACATTATGGTCATACCACGTTGAAAGCAACGTTGGTCGTTCGGTTAGTACTTGGATGGGTGATTGGGAATACTGGGTACCGTATACTATTACTTAGTGCGATATAGTTTTTCCATTTGCGATAGTATATATTAAGTTATTTACCTGCGCAAAGTTTTATTGAGTAACCTTATTTTACAGTTGTAGTTATACATTTTAGGCAGGTTTCTGATGCTATACCCTTTTGTTACCTTTGAATTTGTTTACTATAGTTCCAGTTTTCGTTCCAATAGGTCATTCTCCAACACAGGCTAGCTATATAGGAATGCTATTTTCTTATACACAGTGGACGAACCCCTGCGATACCTATTGATGGCCTCTAGCGATTTCCGTCCTCTAATTGGGGTTCAAGTAGCTTCCGGTTATGGTATGCGTTTATTCATTACCGTCGGAAGCTTTTAAAAATTCATGCTCTTGATAAATATTAAAGCAGCATTTAAAAATTAAGAGCGATTTTTGATGACATGGATAATTAGTATACGTTTTCTTTCAAATGATAACTTTACTCTACGTTCTGGCGCAATTTGTTTTATTGGTCGTATAAACTTAGGTTGAGACGAAACCAGTATTATATATTCCATAGGCTCCAATGCGATTTTCACCTATTTTGGACATACACCATTTTTAAAT
>JAOXYB010030820.1:0-14724 GCA_028565635.1 Phoronis ovalis
GGGGGAGGTGTGGGAGGGTGGAGGTGGGCGGGGGGGGGGAGGGGGGGGGTGGTGGGGGGGGGGAGGGGGGTGGGGGGGGGGGGGGGGTGGGGGGGGGGGGGGGGGGGGGGGGGGGAGGGGTAAGGGGACAACGGTGGAGGGAGTATGGGGGGGACTGTCAACCAAGGTGGCTATATGTATGTGTGGCTAATTGGGCATGATTTTCAGAGTAACTTCTTATGACGGTATATATTTCAGTTCTGGGTGTTTACGATGGTTTGTAGTTTATTCTCATTACTATGTATAACAGTTTTCCGGAAAGAAAATGCTTACAACAGAGTCATTTTTTCCAAAAACATTCACTTAGTTTTTCTCACTTTTCCATATCACCCAAGGAAAGGATATGTTTCAATGTAATTGGGCACGGTTGTATTTTAATCCCTAGTGCTTACTTGCCATGGGTAACCATGAGACCTTGACCCTCTCACTTCTACTAAAAATTAGCCATCGTACAAAACTTGTGCTGATTCGCTTTGGATATTTGATTCTATTTTTTTGTGTTATGCAAATATATGAATAGAGGGGCATAATTCTGTGCAGCACATCCACACTTATGCTGGAAATGGTTGATCATTACTGATCCTTCACAAATAGTTGACATGACACATTCATTTAAAAAGTAATAGACGGTATACATATAGAATTAAAAAAATAAAGTATCATCAAAAGTTTATGAACTGCAGTAACGCAACATGCATTTTGAATTTCTTTTTGGACCATAGGGAATTGGTGTTATTAAGCACCTTTACTGGAAATCAGATTAATGAAAAGTAATCCTATCAAAACTCCAGAATACATTATTCGACAGTAAGATTTAGAAGGAAAAGAACAATTGGGGTTTCTGGCAATAGCAGACATATTAGAAATTTACTAATGTTGTATATTATCTGCGACACAATACCATGAATGTACAAAAATATTTGTAGGTGCTATACAATTCAAGAACTGGAAACCACTGCCATTTAATGCAATCACAGATAACACTGAGCTGACTGTAGAAGATGTCCTAGGTGAATTAACATCAGTGTCTACACTCAGGATCAGAGTATGCAAGTAAGTTACATCCTGGCTTTATGTCTTAAGAGTTACCCTATAGAATAGTATATGAACATCTTGGTTCACGGGGCTTGGTTGCTGGTTCTGTGGTTTTGAAATGGCTTAGTGGAAATGGTGATAGAAATGCTTGTCCTGTAGAAGCTTTTACTTTACAGTTTTCTGTTTTTAGCCACCTTACAATTGATAGGCATTTAACTGTCAAAACTACTGTCAAAAAAATTCAAAATTATATTCAAATTATTACACTAGCTACAAATGAAGCAGATGTTAATCACAAATGACAATAAAAATAGCTATTTTGAATCTCTGTTTTTATTTGAGGTCCCTTTTAATTAGTAAAATACTAGTCAAAGTTGCTATAAATTAGATGTACCTATGATGTTGAACACTGTTGTCACCATTTCAGACTGAGTTGTTATAACTTCACACTGGCAGATATTTAGTGGCTCATAGCTGGCATTAATGGGGGATTGGTATGACTAGGCAAATGTCACTGATCTATCTGAATGTTTTTGCTTCCCTCACTCTTGTACAAATTAGTGAAATGTATATTTAGTGAAACCTATCCTTTTTCGTAATATCTGAATTACAGATTTGTAAAACTTTTAGTAAAACTTCGTTGGCTTTGACAAATGATGCACGTAGGTTCTTTTAGAATTACTTTCTATTTGTAAGTTTTGTCTTATATTGTTTTAGTATTTTCTTCAGCTTTCTTACCCATTTTTAATCTGTTAGTTTAATAATTGCATGCTACCATATCACGCATTTGTATTTGCTGTGCCTACACCTCCTCCACCCTACCAAGCAAGTTAGCGGGTTAATGGGCATTAATAAGCTGTTGTTTGCTATGTATGAAACATTAAAATTCATTGCAGACATATAGTTAACACTAAAAAAAATTCCACCAAGCCAACAGTTAATTTTTCACAACAACTAGGTTTCCCAAGTACTTTTGATTGTAAGTCGCACCATGCCATATAAAAATGTTAAGTCACACAGAGAATGTGAATAAACAAACTGAACAATCTGCATTAAGATCTCGGATATTTTGCCGTCACGTTTTTCAGTAAACCGTCTCTTTACCCTGAGCATGACGTGAAGGAAAAGTTGTTACAATTGCTACTAAATCAATCACAGGATTTGTTACTCAATGCTGGATGCCCAATTAATAAGGTACGTTTAAGATTATATGCATATGAGGATTGATGCTGACTTTTGAACATTATTTGTGAGAGACCAGAATTAAATATGTGTGTCAAAAAATATACCGTAAAATTAGTTTTATTGAAGATCTGAGTAGCACCAAACTTAATAATTAGACTGTGCTCACTATTTCAAACTCCAGCTTGGAAGGGATGGAGGTCAAGTGTCCAGACTATTAAGGAATTTTCTTTATGCATCATGTACATCATTTATTTTCAGCAGTAACTTTACTAACAGGAACTGACAGTGGTCACATTACTGAAGGGGAAGCTGTTAATTGAACTGTTAGTAATAATTTTTCAGGAATTACTTAATCAGATATCAAAAGGCCAGTCACCAAAGTACATCCCTAGTAGCACGAGAGATGCATTCTACAAATGGTATTCACAGCAACTCAACAGACCAAAAATTGCTCCCGAAATTTTAAAAGTACCTGGAGATAGACGAGGCGTCACCGATGGTCATCATCAGGTGCATCATCAATCGTTTCCTACAGTATCGCACATGCTTCATCCTAAACAAACTTCTCCATCAGCTGGATCTCCACGAACACGACTACGCACATCATTTGATCCCGATCATGAAATTCCTCGTTTAAACAAGTGGTTCCGATGTAATCAGCATCCTTCAAGATATCAGATGATGCAATATCTGGACGAGCTAAATAGTTTGGAAACTCGCAAAGGACAGCTTCGGAAACCATTAGATCTCCTAAATATCATACATTGGTTTAAAAATGCACGAGCAGCTGTACGTAAGGGCATAAAAGTATTAGATGGGGACAATATCGATCCTAGCAATGATAAATCACACACCAGTGACGAGACTGGGGATAAGGCCAGTGTACCTGATTTGCCAAATAGGAATGCTGTTTATGTCATGCCTAAACCTTTGAATTCTGCAAGGGATGATAATGATGATGACGATGATATGTCGAGTGATAGCGACAATAGTTTGGATGAGGAAGGCATAGAACCACAAGATCTGTCAGTGCCTAAATCTAGTGTACAATCAAATGATGACAGTATTACTGAAAATGAGAAAAAACAAGCTAATGAAGAATGTGATAGTGTTAAAAGTGAGGGTGGGATAAAAAAACGAGCCAATGAAAACACAAAGGAGGAAAGCGTGAAAAAGAAAAAATCTGACGATACAAATAAACTATTGATTAAGAAAGAAAAATCGAGCAGTGAGGACGAAAGTGATACTAGTAGCGATTACTCATCAACAAATGTAAGCGTGCCCCACAGTTCATCTCAGATGATGCTACCTATATATTCCATGCCTTACCCTGTTGGCCTAGCCTACTCTGGTTTAGGAATGCATGGCATACCACCTCATTTCTATGGCACTCAGTTTCCCAATATGAATGCTGCAGGTCATCCAGGATTGAATATGCTAAATCGGCCTCATGTCAAACCTAAACCTCAAACATCTCCGTCAAATAATTCAGAATCTAATGAAAACCTCTGCAAAGAAGAAAAACGACGACGACATCGGGTATTCATTGACCCTGTTTCAGAAATACCTCTATTGGAACACTGGTTTGAGCAAGAAACTCATCCGCCTCACTACGTTATTGAAAAATACTGCGAAGAACTTAATAAAATGGAATACCGTCAGCGATATCCAAAACTGAATCCAAAAAATATACAGTTGTGGTTTAAAAATCACCGTGCAAAAGTAAAACGTCTACGTTTAGGTCAGTCATTGAATCTTAGTCAAAATGGCTTCCACCTTAACGAATCTGATTCATCTTAGGGTATAGCACTAGCCTTTAGATCTGAATTTTTGTGGTAGAATTTTCTCATAACTACGCAAATGTCAAATGATATCTTTTTTATTTATACATTATATATTATTAAATGTTAATTGTTCATGTGAACACATGACAAGATATAGAGTATTACTAGTTGAATGTTTTCTGTAAAACATGTTGTTTTTATTCTGTTGCAATGTTTAAAAAGTCTTAAATGATAATTATTTTAATACTGTCTGTAAATAATTAATGTTACTACGCATTAAAAGGCATTACGTTATTGCATATTGCTATAATTATTATGTTATTTGGTGATGGGAATTCCATTGTTTTGATCTAGTGCAATTAAACTTGTGAAATAGGGAATATTATTATTACACTGTTTGGTACTAGGTGGTTGATAAAACGAATAAATATTTAAATACTACCGCTTAGTTCAATTTAATTTAACTTTTGTTTTGTACTGGTAATCATAGATTCTTAAACTCAGTAACTCACGATCTAAAGGAATTTAAGAATGTTTCAACACCATCTTACTGAGTTGAAGAATTTGGCGGTGTACAAAATTCTAGTTTTGTTGTTAAACATTACTGATTTTTATCCAATTAAATTTAAAATATGTATTGGACCAAAAAGATATGATAAATTTGCTTTCATTGATTTGTAGACGCAATTCTTGATATGTATGCAAACAAAGTCAAGAGAATATCCGCAATTCATGAATTAAAGGTGCCTTATAAAATCATATTAAAATATTTATTTTATGCTGTAGTATTCTCACATAGCTATTCTCAGGATATATTTTCACTATAGGAAAATATGTTGTTGAACTATCTAAATATATATTGTTCAAATATATTCTATTTAACTCTATTATATGTTTTGTTTATTTTAAAATACCCATGTTCAAGTATCATTCAAATAACACAACATACTGACAACAGTTTGCATGGATAAGGACCTTTGCTATACATTGTCATTTGTTTTGGTTTGTGATGTGATAATCAGATAAATATTAGGAGTACAAAAACAGCTGATAGGTATCATAACCCTGGAAATGAGTTCAAAAAAAGCAGAAGAATAGACTATTTGCATGCGCTTTGTGGTGCTACTGGTCCCAAAGATTTCCATTCTTCGTTTTTTGAATGAACAGCCGTGCTCCATTTGTTTCCAGTTCATTCACAAAACCTGGAATTGTGTAAACATTTGGTGGCTCCACCAAGTGCTTGTAAATTGTGTATTTGATGATGGATTTCATCCATCGTTATATACATAACCACTACCTGCCTTTACTGGCACACAAATGTGACATCACACATCAAGGGATGAATAACAATGGGTGATGTGATTACCACAAGTTATGTATCGATGCAAATTAGAAATGACACTTTCTAAATAATACCGATCCTCAATTCTTCAAGAAAGCGTGCAAATTATCTCCTCTAGAAAACATTAGTCGCACTTCATGGAATAATATGACATCATGCAAACATTTCAAGGTTACACAGGTTAGAAACTAAAATATTCTTTATAAGCTGGTGATGCTAATGGCTATGTTCCATGTTGGTAGCAGTTACCACAATTCAGCTAAAATCTTAAATATTTCACTGTTATTTTAACCGTGTAGCTCAGATTTTATGCCAAAAATGAGCACATGCAGAAAAACTACATCCCTCCATAAAAGGCAACCTTTAATATAGACATGTTTCCTACAAGTGACTTGCAATAATATTTGTTCTATTAGTTTTCTTGAAAATAATATATGTTGGTGATATAGTTTAATGTGTTTACTACCAGTTTATCAAGGATGGTGGGATCAATGTTTTAGAAAACCATGCAAGTGGGACGGATAGTATAAAAACAAAATCTGGATGTCTTGGAATCTGCCAATTCCATTTTAACATTGGCATAAATTAAGAAGAAGTAAAAGTCATCCTTCACCCTGTAAATCATATTTGCCATCATAAAAAATGTTATCCTTGTAATGTGCAAAATGTTTTGTTGATTAATTTTTTTTGATATTTTTTAAGAAAAATGGAATGAACTATTTGGCTGGTAAAATGCTTACATGTGAGCTTGCTTTATTGTGCATGCAAAATGTACCTTGCATACACTTCTGTATGTCCGACAGTATTTTTCATTTTCTTATATTATAAATAAAAAGTATACAGATTTTATGCCCAATTATTATTTACCATTTACTTTTCAGTCCATATGACAGAGACTTTGAATGGAATGACCGTTCAGTTAGAAATGCTGTGATGGAAATATTAAAAGAAATGAATCAGTCCAACCTTGCTAAACTGTGTCCTCTTTCACAGGTAAACTCTTCATTTAATTGTAATTTTCAATGTGAATTCAGAATGTAGGATTTAGGAAACTCTTCAATATTTAAGACATTATTATTATTATGTAGTTCAGCTTATTTGTTGTGCTTGCTTCAATGTGTACATCTTGTACAACAGTTAAGATTCGGTACATTTTGGACCTTTTAAAATAAAATAGTGAAAAAATGTTTTGGTTGAAAAATCCTAACTCCTTCACTTTTTCAAAAAATGGAACTCATAGTGTATCCATGCCTTATTGCTGATTCACATTAATGCGCACATTATTAAACAACAAATATCATTTTCATTTTTATAGCCTACTATTTCAAATATTGCAAACTCAAAGAAAGGATGCTACATAGGTAAAGAAAAATGCAGAGAATTTGGAAACTGGTATAAACATTACAGAGCAGAACACAGAGGTACTCATAATTGATAGGAAATATATTTACCTAAAATGCTGTCATATAACCATATTGCACTTTCAAAGTAAAGTTGTATTCATTCGGTGTAAAACAAATGTATATGTGGTTTTGAAAAATAACAGTACAAAAAGTTAAGCTTTCACATTGTTAAAAGACATGACACAGTACCTGCCATAACAATAAAAATAACTTAAAACTAAATTCTGTTTTCAGCATCTCAAGAAATTATTGACAGCCTGCCAAAAGATGCCCGATTGACTTTTCATCCAACAAAAGAAATTCCTCTTCTCAGAGAATGGTATCGTTCTTGTAAAAATCCATCTGATGATGACATCCAGTGTTTTACTGACCAGCTAAACCATGGTCACGTAAGACGACAGAGAGCTAAAGTAACGACAGCTAAAGTAAAAATTTGGTGGAAAAATGAGCGACAACGAGAAAAACGCCTTTCGTCAACGCCAGACAATACGAAACCTACTAGAAAACACATAAAGGGGGTTATACCTAAAGTTAAGTTCATCGAACGTAAGCCTTTATCAACCTCTGTATCTACTGAAAATGTGAACATTTCGACTGGTTCTACATCTGCACCAAACACAATGCTCACTGAACAAGCTCCAGTCAGTAATGATATGTCGCAAGAAGGATATTCTCTATTCAGTCAACAAGGATCTAGTCACGAGATGCTACAAGATGGTTGTGTCTACAGCCAAATGACTACAATTTCCTCACAGGCAGACAGTATTTTTGCAGGTGGCGATATTATAAGTTCGCAGCATGATTATCTCAAGTAACCTCTTAGCACATTTCTCTTCATTCAACAGTCAAACATCGTTGGTGATATGATAACTAGGACGCACATTTTGAGAAAGGCATTGCAGATTTGCTGTAGAAGCAGTCTATGGTTTTAAGCAAAAGTATGAAATGAAAACAATTTAAATTGCAGTGATATGCATTATAAATTTATTAGATGTTCAACATCCAAAAATCATAATCACACAAAACATATCTATTAGAATCCTATGATCAAGCATGCAACATTTATCTGGAAATTCTATGGTCAACACAGTAATAATTAGCCTTTCAGAAACTCCATAGGATACCCTTGGATTAGAAGTAGAACCAAATGTCGCTATCACAGTTCCTGAGACGAAGTTGTATTATTCTCAGCACAGTTCCAATTTAGCATGAACTACCTTAAACAGTAGAGGCTGTCAAATGGTACACCTACTTCAGAAATTAGACTTAATTTACTAGTTGGTATAAAGTCGCATACTAAAGTCATATCTTTGTAACAGAAACTTTTCTGATAATAGTTTTAACATTTGGCTACCAGAGGAGATATGCAACTCTTCTGAGGAAAGGTCGATCTTATTTGAAGTGACTTAATATATGCATGCCACCCCATAAGACCCTTTTTCAGCTTCTTGTGTTTAGTATGCATGTATACCAAGAGGGTATATTTTAAATAATTGACTACCATAGGTTGCATTTCTTGTTTATCACTGGACTATCTTTTACTTTTTTTACCTGTTAGCCAAATATTTTTGTCAATAGATTTATACAAACGGAGTGTATTTAAATAAATAGTTATCTACCACAGGGTCAATTTCTTGTAAACAAATCTGGCTTGTACTGTTTAGAATGGGTTGTACATTTCCAGGATTTTGTTTACCATGGTATATAAGTTTGCTTTTTTGTGTTCACCATGGGGTATATTTTTGGAAAATACTCTTACCAAGTTGGGCAAGTCTGTAATGTCACATTTTCCAGTGTCCCTCTGGTGGTGGCGATTTGAAACTCTAACCAGAAAAGGTTTTTAGGTTCCTGCTCCTTGATACTGTAATCTTAACCGACAGTTGTTTTAAGGTTTGTTCTAGTCAAATTATATAGATAGTACTGCATATAAACAAACAAGCCAGTTTGTGAGTGTTTAAATGTATAATCAATATGTTAAGATTTCACAAACCAATTGTTTGATAGTTAATGTTGTAAGTATAATAATAGATCATGAAATAAATTTCTGCATGACAAAAATCTCCTGAAGAGTTTTATCTTGGGGATCCAACTCAGACATATTACTGGTACCCATGTGCGTAAATGGATTTTTGAAAAAGCCCCTAAATGTGTTTTCCCATTTTTAAATTTTGAGCGTTTTTCGCCGACTGGATGAAATTTTAGATACCCTAAATGCGTTGAATGTTTTTTTGGAAAATGCCCGGGAAATGGAATTATGGGAAATTCACTCGATCATGATTGCAAATTAACTTTTGAGATGAAGTTTGATCAAGTGGTTGGTGGTTTTGATCTGCGATTTCGATACCCTTAACAGTTAATCAAATAAGGTACCCTTCATCAAAAAATGTAACCCTAAATGTGTAATGCGTGTTAACGTACTTAGTTCTCAAAAATCACCCTTTTTGCGCGTTTTTGTTCGCGCACAAGCGTACCAACCATTGATTTAATTTCGACCCCCGAGAGGGGAGTTTTATCCCAACATAGCAACCATTTGATCATGAGTAAAGTTTAGTATAGCTCGATGAGGAACTATAAATCTACAATGCTAAGAATCGCCATTTTCATTACATGTAATTCCACCTGAGAATATGTTCTTAAGAAATGACTTGTTGCTAGCTAAGTTTCTTGATGAACCCTTTGATTGCTTTGCCTTCTTCGACTCTTGACTTGACCTTTCTGAATAGTCTGTATTTTTTCGTTTCCTCAACAAAATTTCATCTTCTGTGTCTTTTTGCTTGAAATCCCATGATTTTGATTGAACTGTTTTTTGTTTCTTTTCCAGTCTTTTTAATATTTTATTCCTTTCCATATTTTTAATATAAAAATTTGTTTCCTTTTTAACTTGTGATATTTCTGTTCTCATTCGTTGTTGGTGTACAGCTTTTTCATAAGCAAGTCTTTCATTAAGATGAGCCCATTTAAACTTTGGTAGGTATTTAATATTCCATATTTCATCATACCAGCGACTCCTTCGCTTACCACCAATTTTATTATTGTTTAAAGATAAGGCCACTCGCTTGGCAATCTTCTTATTTTGAAATTCTAGCCAGCCTTCGGTAAACTGTCTTGCTTTCTTGCCTTTTGGAGTTTTTTCTGAAAAAAGTAGTCATTAAGATATATATTTACAGAGCAGCAAAATACTTCATTTGTTTAAACTACATCACCTAGATATTCTGACATCATGTGGCACAGATAGATGTAGGGAGGGCTGTCAAAATGTTTACAAGAGTGCGGTATAATATTACAAAATGGATTAACTTCTAAATCTTATTAGAGCTCTAAACACTAACTAGGGGTATGTATTTTATACTTTGTTTTCCCATATAAGCTCCCTGGGTGTTTATTTAAAAAATGTTTTTGAGGTAGCTATTATTATAGAGGGGGCAATTATTAACTTCTTTGTACTCCTGGCATGAATATTACATTTTTTTTAAATAAGGTAAATTTTGAAGACTTCCAGTTTGATAAACATTTCTGTAATAGTGACATACAAAAATATTTAAAGTCAGTTTGAGCATAACAGACATACTCATATTTTTCGGGACCCACTTATACCCCTTGAACTCTACAACACAAAAATCATTAATTAATAGTTACTAGTTATTAATACAACGCCATAATATTTATTACATAACTATATAACACTAACAAAGTAACAGCAAGTGTTTCATAATTACATAAGCCATCATAAATGTTACCTTCGGGTTGAAGGAATATGCGCCCCGTCTGTCCATATTGGCTAAATATCTGCCGGATCTTCTTCACACTCATGAATGGTGGAATTCTACTTAAATATATAATTCCTGATTCAGTAGCCTTATTATTGTCGTCATCATTTCGAACATTTTCCTCTGGCACACGCTTTTTGTCGTCCATGCTGGAAGCTAAAAAAAAACAACGCGAGATTGTTCGAGAACTCGATTGGGGAAGTTCATATTTTGCATCCCGGATCCGCATGAATGATTTTTCATCCATAAATTTTTCTACAAACACCAGCAGACTTAAAATAAACACTCATTACTTGCGAATATCTTTCATTGGTCAAGAATGTCAAAAAAATTAGTTTCGACTGTGGTCGGCTCCAGCGCCACCACATCTCGTAAAGTCACATGACCTATCAAAATGGCGACTTCCATGGAAAGCGAATTGACGTGTGTCTCGTTTTCTGTTTTTTTAATATTGTCCATATAGTAATATGGTCAACAGGTGACTCGTAAAATACCTGTATTGTTAAACGAACTCTGCGATTCCATGCGTAAGTATTAGTTTAATTAACGGACTGAATTTTGATGAATATTAATTTCCAAGGTTCATTCGTATGCAATGTGGTTTTTAAATTAGCATAATCTAGATACCGGATTCTGTCTCGGATAGTCTAGATTACTAGTATAAAACTTCATACAGAAAATTTTGCTCAAAATAATGCTTATGATATAGTACAATGTCAATACTGGTGAAACTGTTGAAGTAGAACATACTAAATCAAAAATCAATAGACATGCAAATTGAATGCTTATCAAGCTAATTTGGAATTCATCCCATACCTTTGAGAGCAATGTAAAGTATACTAATTATACTTTAATGATTAGAATTTAGATCAACTGCAAACGGCTGTCATGGATGTCTGTAAAACTTGGAATCAGTTCCACTATATTTTCTATGATATTCATTTTAGAATCATGTAATTATATTATATCAACACCTATGAACATCTCCAGTTAATTTAGCAATCATTCTATACACAAACTGCTTTTGTGTGGTAAATTATGTCACATTGACAGCTTGGAGTATTTTGTTTTAATTTCTACTTGGAGGTTCTCATTACAAATAAGTTATAAAAGGCCAAGATCATTTTGTCAGAAAGTGTTGTGTTATTTGAAGAAAACAGCCAATATTTTGTTCATTATAAATATAAGTTTTCTGTGTTTAATTCTTATACATACTTTTTCATCTCAATTTACAGATGCAATAGCAAAAGAATGTCACTTATGCTCTCTACTGTCACTGCATATATGACAATTTGCTTTGGAATATATCCAGTAGTCGTTGCCTCTGCCTTCAGCATCGAACAGCAGTCAACGATCCCTCTGTTTCCTTCGTTACCAGATATATCAGAATATGAAAATAATTCGTCATCTATTATAAACAATGTGTCTGCAAATTCACACATGGTTTTCACTCTGTCTGATGCTGATAACAAAAGTGACATCAACTATACCAATCTTCCTGTGTTAGCATCTTCCACTGTTGTCTCCAACACCTCTGGGACAATTATGCCTGCATCTACAAATATGAGTGCTTCAAACTCATTGATAACTGGATATCATCACGAAAGTGGATCTACACTGCAAACCAATAAAACAGTTTTACAAATGAGTACAATGTACGCAACGGGAGGTTCAGCAACTGTTTCTGTTGACTTGACAATTAGAAGCGAATATAGAATAACCTCACCAGTTAAAGAAAGTGAAACTGCAAGTAAAATCTCAGATTCATCTAGCATTGACAACCCAGATAGTACCACGAAATATCTACAAGATATGTCTGTGCAAAGCTCCATACTTCCATCTTCCATGCTAAGTGTACTGTCAAGTACTGATATGTTGACAGTTCCTTCAACAAAGCCTACTGGTAATATTAATAACGCAGATTCCCGTAACCTGCATACTTCAGAGATAATTGGAATAGCTGTTGGTTCAAGTGCTTTTGTTATTGTTATAGGTGAGTTTGTTTGATCCATTGAAATTGTTTGAAATAATGTATGGTCAGTTATTGTAATGTACATTCATATTTTTATAAATAATAAATAAATAATAAAATTCCAGATTTATCTAACTAGGGAGTCCAGGTTTTTTTGTTTCTAATAATCTAATTTGATGGTGCTTCTAATTCTTAGCTTCTATTTAAGAGAAATCATTATCCTATTTGGATAAATGTAGTAAGCGTATCCATGCATACACAATTTTAGTATGTGTGTGTATGTATATAAATATATATTTATATGCATATATATGTTTGTGTCGCCCATCTGTTTACATATAAAGCAGTTACAATTTTTTGCTGTTGCAGTTCTTGGTATAGCTTTTACCAATTACAGATGCTTCATTGATGACTACTGGACTTTTTGACACATCTTGTTTCTATTTCTTATTTATGCACCATATTGTAACTTGTCAGGTGTTATGATTGGTATTGTATGTTGCCGAAGATTACATACAGATGGCCGAAGTAAATCTCCGAATGGAGAAGGGAATGTGCATGTGTACAGTAACTATTTGGATGATGCCATGATTATGAATTACATTGGACATATACAGCTGCCTAAGGTATCTTACCATAAGGCCAGACCAAAAAAAAACTTGTTTAATGGGTGCAATGGAATCAAATTGTGGCGTTTTCATTTTACATTTAAAACATTGTTTAACAGGTGTGACCGCTTTTTGTTTTTTAAAATATGAAAAAGCCCTATAAAATCTACTCAGTTTAAAAGGCTTTCACCTGTTAAAGATGTTTTCAAAAAGTTAAATAATAAAAAAACAGCTCTACCTATTCAGTTATTGAGGGGTTTTGCCCGTTAAGCGACTTTTGTATTTGGTGTAGTCTATTTTTTTTGTTATATTTACATTTAAATGCTTACAATGTTGAGTCAGGTAGTTTCAAACTAAAAAATTTTAAAATACCCAGAAGCACTTTGCTTGAACTGTCTTGTACAGTACTGATAACTACAAAATGTTTTGTACTTTTTACGTCACAAACCAGAAGAAAGTACATAACAACAAAGTCATGCATGAAAACTGTAATAAAAAAAACTATCAGTAAATTTTAAATACTTTACAATTTTGAAGTTACTCAGACTCATTTAATTTTGTATTGCTAACACCACAAACTTTTGTATTTTCAGGAAACAACGGAAGAAATGATATCATTAGATAATGATGCATTCTTACATAGTCTTGAAGCAGAAACATTTACAAATTGTTATTATGATAAAGGTGCTAAGAATACACATTTATAAACTATTATTTGTATGAGACATTATATAAAACAGATATCATCATTGTAATAATTACAGTACTACTATTCTGTGTCTCTGTTTGCATCTGAAAGCTTTTCCTAACGTTACAACTAGTAGATGTGTTGGCTTCAGCTTACATAATACTGAAAAAAGTGTTAGTTTTTTCTTTAAACGCTTATTTATGCATGAGCTAAAACAACAAGTTGGGTTTCTGTTTCATTTGTATGGAATCTCTGTGATATTTATGTGATATAGTTATAAAAGGTATAAGGGGTATAAGGTTTCAAATATAATTGATTGTCATATTCCAGTGCCATTGAATTTGATAAATGTATATATATATTTCGTGTTCCTTTATTTACACAAGAGTTTTTCTATATTTAGTACTACTACATGCTTTTTCAAATAATGTTCAAAAATTGTTTTGTTATACATTGTTTAGCGGATTTTGTTAAGTTTCAATATATTTCAGTTTAATTGTTACCAGAACTTGATTGTTCTTTCTTTATGCGTCTACAAAGCTAAACAGCCACATTATTATTATAAGAGGGATTATCCGGAGGGGGGGGGGCTGACAGTCAGAATAGCTGGATCCCAAAAGTAATAAAAGGGTGCTTTTGTTGGTGGTCGATTTTATTTGGCGACCTTTTTTTTGGTTATGGTCCTAAAGGCCAAAAAAAGGGTACGAGTTTTTGAACTCATAGGTCCCAATAAGGGACTTTTTATGCCCATCACTATGTAATAGTGAAAGGGCATATAGCCTTACGGCGTATGTAACCTTTTTTTGTGTTGCTATAACGGCTTAAGCTTTCATCAGATCATCTTCGTATTTGGTACAGGGTAAGTACAGGTCAAAGCGCAGGTCTGATATAATTTTGACCT
>JAOXYB010030831.1:1383-14721 GCA_028565635.1 Phoronis ovalis
GAGATGCAAATCAAAAATAAAATAATAAACAGTGTTTACAATTCATCAACACGGAATGTTCATAATCCTGAATCATTCCAGGTTTTTGCCTGTGTTCAATATTCAAGAGATGCAAATCAAAAATAAAATAATAAACAGTGTTTACAATTCATCAACACGGAATGTTCATAATCCTGAATCATTGAATCATCTTTAAGAATGTATTTGTGGATATGATCTCTACATGAATTTATGTTGAAAATTTCTCAGATTTGTGTTGGTCGTAATTTTCAGGATTGTTGCGTATATCGATTCTGGATCGGATATCAATACTCAACTACCTATTTCATTTCTGTTGTTGTACATTGTCTAGCTATATACTATCACATCATCTTTAATAAGTACAATTCTCATGTTTGCTATATTTTGGTATAGGGCAATGCACTGAAAGTAGGCAGCAATCTTGTCCATTTTTTTCAAAGTAGGTGGAGGATTTAAATAATAGCTCTCTGACTATAGTAAAGTTTCTGTCATTTGAGTCACATGTTCAAATGATTTCACTTGCGTCATGTGCCAATAAATATCATCTTTGGTTACTGAAGCATTCAGCATGTATAAGTGAGGTTTGCAGATGACTTGACATTTCTTATAATTGTCATTGGGAAGTCAGCTTTCAAGGTATGTACATTATTTTTTCTAGCTACACTTTTATAAGAAATTTTAAGTTAAAATTTATATAAATGCTTAAGTTTAGTTTTTTATTAAATCCATACATTTTGGATATAATTATATTATTAAAGGAGAGTGCATTCTCAAATGTGACAAGTTAAAATTGATGTCAAAATTAAATATAGAAAAAGTAGTTTGTAATAACTGTAGGCAAGGCACCCATGATTTTCTAAAATAATCATAGCTAAAATATAAATACACAACAATAGATACATGGTTCTGGTTATAGGTATTGTACTAACACCAGTAGTTCAAACCAGAACATCAACTGGCTCCTCAGTATGTACACACATAAACAATATGTATCTACATCTTAATTGAAAGTAGTTGTATACCTATATATATGATCATGAAAGGCTTTTGTCCTGGCCTTAACATCCTGGTTTTGGTTTCTTACTTCAGAAGGTATTTATCCTAAGGCATAGAGACATCAACTAACTTGCTCATTTATGATGTGAGATAACCTGGGGAGATAACTAATGTTTGTACCATACAGTGATAGTACTTAATTCCTTTTCCAAACACAATTCTAGTTGTGGATTACATAATGTGGAACAGATTTCAATAGTGAACAACTTCACCAAGTATGAAAAACATTTCTTGATTATCTGTAAATTTAAAAAGTAATAAATTTGATAGCAGTTATATACTACCTGTAGAAGGATGGTATCATATAGTCCTTCCTGGTCTGATTTAATTAGGCGTAATAATTGTGGTTAAGGAGTGCATAATATTAAAGAACCTTTTAAGTACATAATAATTAATGGTATTGCAATGGTACTTTAAATTAATGTGAATTATATTAATATATGGATTGAGGAACAAGTTAGGCCATCATGGCAAAATAAGGTTTGGATAGATTGTTACAAATTTTAGAACTAATTGGGTGTCTCCATTCTAACCCACTCCCATTGTTTATGAGACAGGTAATAATTTATGGAAAATCGTGACTTGTCAAGATCACTCCGTGACAGTATCTGACAGTACTGGTAACATGTCATATGCTAGTGTCCGAGATTAGTAGGAACAGCCTGTGTCACTCTTCAGGGGTTGTCACAAAATTTGCATTTTATCAATAGACTATAGTATGTTTTAATTTTGTAAAAATTGTATTGAAATAAAAATGAAGAAATAGGCATATCAAAATATTATTTTCGTTTTAAATAAGTTTAACACCATAGCAATATTTCCTTTTACTTGTGTTTCCTGTATTAACGAAGGTGATTCAAACTATTTTGGAGGAACAGGTAGAGTTTCTCTTCCAAAACTATACTGTCATCTATTAGAAACTAATTACCTATTCAGTGGCTGGAATCACACTTTCTACATCATTGTTGTACAAGATCAAATAATAGTGGTGTCTTCTGCGAGTGACTTTCAAGAAGTGATGAAATATGTATAATAGTACATTTTTTTGTGAAAAATGTTTTCTAAATTCCTTTTTACTGCTGCCAATCAAATTGTTGAAAAAAACATTTGATTCAACAGCGATCTGTGTATGCTCTATCTAAAATGGCTTGTGACAAACTTATATAATTCATTGGTATAAGATTAATTGATGGTTTTGAACATTACAAAAGCCATTCATCATTCTGCTGTCACTTATTAAGATTTCATATGGCATATAGTTTTGATAGACAAGTGTGCCTTACTTGGTGTGCCTTGATTGCTTGTAAAGAAATTCGATGGTGGGATAAATCTAATATAAGTCACAAATAATACATAGTGAACTGGGTTGCCAAAAGTACTATAGCTTAAAACAGTTGTTATAATAATAATAATAAAGTTAAATTTTTGCTGTTTTACCAGTTATCTCTATGTGCATGAAGCCCAGTTTATGTTAGTCAAAGCAGACTGGATGCAACCATGATATTTTACTTCGGATCCCTTCTTGTGCTTAGCATGTGCATCTAAGATTTGGGGAGGTAGATTTCTTTGGCAGACAGGATAGTAAATACCTTTTTTAACATATATTATGTTTTTGTTCAGTAACAATTTGTTGGGAATCGGATTCAGTTCCTAATTTATTTAATTCACAGATATTGTCAGAGACTACATTGCAAGGCGACAGTGGACAAAATTCTCTGCCCAGTAGCAGAATTGCCGCCACACAGGGTGGACAAAGAAATTTTCCTAGTTACTTGAAATCCTATTTAAAACTCTGATTATTGTGTTTTTTCTTTACATAGGTGCTCAATTCTAGCATTTCACTGACAGGGAACGGAGTAATTCTGTAACGTTACAAGGGTAATAATCTGCCGCTACAATGGGGACATTGTTCCGAAGTGAGAAGATGGCCATGTGCCAACTCTTCCTTCAGTCGGAAGCTGCTTACAGCGTCATGTCTGAGCTTGGTGAAATGGGACTTATACAGTTCAAAGATGTAAGTATAAATAACTGTGCTGCACTGTATAATGTATCAAATACATTTTTATAGTCTGCATATTTGACTGAGATGCCTTAATTTGTAACTGTTCACAATAACTGCTAGCAGTTTCGAACCCTTCTTTTCTGTGTTCAGTGTGGAATGTTTTACAAACATGATGAGATCACAGTTCTTGCATGACTATATTATCTGCATGTCTTGCTGGCCTCTGATGATTAAGAAATAAGTTACTAGCTGTCAGTGACATAATTATCCACCCAAATATTGCATCATTTCATGTCAAACTATAGTTATTTTTATTTATTGTAGCTTAATATTAATGTGAATGCATTTCAAAGACGATTCATCACTCAAGTCAGGAAGTGTGAAGAGATGGAAAGAATTTTAAGTAAGACTAAATTAGTTGCCTTTGGGTTTCAGTTTTTTCTCTTTACACATCATGATATCATACTAATGCTAATTTTAAAGCTTGAATTGGTACATCAGTAATTTTCAAAACAATGTTGTGACAAGAATCTACATTTTTTCAGAAAAGAAGTTTAAGAACGTATGACTTTTATTTCATAAACAAATTTCATGTACTCTCTCTCATTTCCTTTCAGGATTCCTTGAAAAGGAGGTAAAGAAAGCATCAATTACTATCCATGATCCACATTCACACCCTGAAGCCCCAGCTACGAAAGAAATGACAGACATGGAGGTACAGTAGTTTAACCTGATTCAGTTAAAATATTTATTTTCTTGAATTACACCAAATGTTTCTTCAGTGATAAGTTTGTCATGTGAAGCATGTCTAATGGTGACTGAAAGCATGTGTCATTTTTGTTAAAATTACCTGATCTCAAAGGTGACAAGACAAGGAATGTAAGCAATTTAATGTTGTATATGGACACAGAGTGATATTTCTTATGTAGTAGCAGCTTAGTTGAATTTATTGAGAATAATTTCTGTAAGTTTAATTGTAATTGAGATTTTTTAAATTTGGATACAGCTGTAAATTAAATGTATCAAGTAAAAATTATTATTGTCAGAGATTTCTTCATTCTTTTTGATGTGTTCATCAGTGGTTATGACATCTGATGGAAATACAGAATATCACACCTTTAGTTTATAGCTGGAAGCTGTAACCATTTACTGTCTTCTGAAATAGAAATACTTTAATTCAAATTCCAAATCCAATCCATTGTTGCCATCACTGATAAGTTATTTCTCTCCCTTAAAAACATAATTTCAAATATATCTACAAAATTTGCTACAGAATTTGGGGTCTTTGGTTGAGTTATGTAATATGTCATAACACTAAATATTCTTCTACTTATAGACAGTATTTGAGAAACAAGAAACAGATTACCGGGAAGTGAGTGCCAATAACGAAGCCATTAAACGAAATCATCTGGAACTGCTAGAAATGCAACAAGTTTTGGAGAAAGCTAGTACATTTTTTGAGGGAGTAAGTCAGTGTCCCTTCATTTTTGTTGAATCAATGTCGATACCGGACACAGTCAGTTTATTTGATTGTAAATTCACATGAAACTTGTTGAATTTGAATTGACTTTGAATTCTGTTGCAAGCACTTTACACTGCATTGCTTATATGCACATTTCTGCTTAGTAAACTGTACACATGAGAAAGTTTAATTGAATTCCAGCCAAATGCCTAACTGACTTAACATTTAAAACAGCTTTGGATTGAAATAATTTTGACATTATTTAGATTTGCATTTAAATTGTCAGCAATTATTTTGATCATAAGGTAGTTACTAGTTGCTTACTTAAAAACATTTCACAAGCTGCTAGCTTCATAAGGTTTTTTAACTTATTTTCAGCCTGCAGGAGAAATGAATGTTCAACAGAATCTGAATGGCAACTTGGACATTCCTTTTTTATCTTACTTTCAGCCTGCAGCAGAAATGAATGTTCAGAATGGTAGTTTCAGTACGGACATTCCAATGGAAAGTGTTAAAGACAAGACAACAAGTCATTTTGGGTAAGACATCTGACATCTAAAAGGAAAAAATGGTTCAAAGGTCTTTCTTTTATTATCTATATTGTCATAGTTATGCAGCGAATGAGGGGTTTTATCTGGGAAACCTACCTTAAATTATTTATGTGTTGGCTGATAACCTTTTCTCACCCATATAAAACTGTGGCTATTGAGGTTGAATAATTCTGTGGTCAGAAGTGAGGAACTCTTTTGTGTTTCATGATACATGTACATAAAGTTATAACAGCCAATCAGAATTCAGTTCAAAAAGTTCAATGCTTCTGACTGGTGAATAGATAACTTTTTTTATTTACGTGACATGTGTTTACCAACAAAACATTTTAAAAAGATATGAAATACAATGTAGTTAAACACCCAGGCACAAATGGCTTATATGTCACTACTTTGCTACATTTTGACCATAGCACTGTAAATAAAACTGTCTCTTATTTTAGACGCTTCTAACATATACTTTGCACATTTTTTCACAATATTCTTATTACAGAGTAAAAACTGTATTTTCTACAAATCATTCATCTGCTCAAAGGAAGCATTAATGTGATAGGTATACTCAAACAAATTATTACTACAAGAAAAGTAACATTTACAGTGTAACAAAAAATGAATTTCATCTTCTACACGATTTATTTTACTTATTTCACATAATAAGTATAAGAATAAGTATAGTGATGTGAAACTCGAGCTTATGAGTTGCTAATTCCAAAAGAGTGATTATCTAAATTTCAGATTTCTAGCAGGTGTTATACCAACAAATAAAGTGTATAGTTTTGAGAGAATGCTTTGGTTTGCCTGTCGTGGAAATGTATTCCTACGCAGAATGGATATTGAGGAAGAATTAGAAGAGCCACACACAGTAAGTCCTAAAAAGTTCATTTAATGTGTTCTTTGGTTTAGATAAAGGGAGAGGCTGTCTATGTTTGTTGTGGCAACATGTTAGAAATCAATTTTGACTTTACTTATTGGAAGAGCATGTTACATAGAAAATAAATGCATCAAAAATGGCATAAGAATCACTGTTATTCCCGCTATCAACCAGAATTCCCACAATTCTGACTGATATTGTAATATATAAACTAGCATGAAGTTGTTTACGAAAGTACAGCTTGCTATAGAAAAGAATACATTTTCTGTTTTATTATTGATAGATTTACTTAAAATAATACAAAGAAAGTAGAGCCCATACCTTCAAGGTTTACATGATTTAGGATCCAGTGAATGAACATTTGTTTCCCTCCAAAGCTGAACCCATGCTTCACAATACAGTTTTGTTTGTGTTCCTTTAATAATTGAAAGGACAGATCAAATATTTTTGTTCATATTGTCTCATTGTCTGTTTTAGGGTGATATGGTAAGGAAAACCGTGTTCATCCTCTTCTTCCAAGGAGAAAGGTTAAAAGGAAAATGCAAGAAAATTTGTGAAGGGTTGGTAACATTTCCTTGTTTCCTTAACAATCAGTCTAACCATTTACCACACATAGATGTAAACTTCTTTTAATTTTATATAATTACTCTTAAATTAAATTTCATTTTCATTATAAAGGAGTTCACGGTTTTAAGTTTTATTCAATGGAAAATTGTTTTGTTGAGTGGGGAATAACATTAATGTTATAAGCACTGTTAGTGTGAATGTTCAGCCTAAAGTAATATAATAGAAGCTCATTGTTTTGGCTGCCCATAAAACTCAAAATATAAGCTGTAGTAGTTAGGAAAGGTCATTTTACTTACCAAAATGGTATGCTGACTTTTGAAAAGATGAAAGTTGCATAAACTCCGGTGTATGTTTTTTTTTTCAGTTTCAAGGCCACATTGTATGGATGCCCAGAAGATCGTCACGAAAGAGATGAAATGCTTTCTGGAATTGCAACTAGAATTGAAGATCTCAAAATGGTGTGTAAATTTGAATGAATGCTGACTTGTAGCTGTCAAAAGTTATAACAAAGCAGCTTCCTTTGAAATTTTCTGTTGATTTTACATAAGATGTGACTAAAATTATTTTAAGGTCAAGAAGAAGAGAAATTATTCCTATATTCTTAAAAAATCAAATGTTTATTTGTTATCAAAACTAAGAACACATCGCATGCAAATGTACATTTTAGAAAACATTTAGAAATTCAATACTAATATATATAAGTAAGATTACTTTCTTACTATAAATACCAAATATTTTATTTGAAATAAAATTATGTAATGATAATCAATCATTTAAGATAATTGGTTAATCCATAATAGAGGCTTTATGTAATGAAGCCTAAATATTATTTTTGTAATATGTCTTAATTTTGTTTTGTAGGTTTTGGAGAAAACCCAAGATCATAAAAATCGCATGTTACATTCCATTGCCCAGACACTGCGTGCAAGTTACGTAAAAGTGAAAAAGATCAAGGCTATCTATGTTCATCTGAATATGTTTAATGTTGATGTAACACAGAAATGTCTAGTTGGTGAATGCTGGGTGCCCACTAAAAAAATAGAGGATGTCCGAGCAGCTATAAAGCGTGGAACGGTAAAGAAATAATAAATCCATACATGTTAAATTTTAAATTAAGCTTCATCAAAAAAAAAATCTGATGTTTATTGTTTTCTGATCCCATTAAGAACTTATAGTGTGAATAGTTTATTATACCAAATGAAAATATGTTCTTTTAGACACCTACAAGGTATTTTTGTCTAATAACACTAAGCAATGCAAAATCTGTTGTATCAAAAATACCTTTTGTTCCTAGAATGCAGAATTGGTGTTCTGACTATTGGAAATAAAATATATTGAATTAAGAATAAATGTATAAATTTTACTTTTGCTTACTTTCAGGATCGTAGTGGCTCAGATATCCCTTCGATTTTGAATGAAGTGGAGACCAATGAAGCGCCTCCTACATTTAATGACACTAACAAGTTTACGGCAGGTTTCCAAAGCATTGTAGACTCATATGGTGTCGCCAACTATGAAGAAGTCAACCCCACTCCGTTTCTGATCATCACCTTTCCGTTTTTATTTGCAATGATGTTTGGTGATTGTGGCCATGGTGTTGTAATGTTTTCATTTGCACTGTGGATGGTTGTGAAAGAAAAATCTCTTTTGGCAGCGAAGAGTGACAATGAGGTACAGATATTGCTAAAACAGACAGTAAATTGTAACAGAACTATGAATTTTAAAGTTGCTTAGTTTTTGTTCAGACCATTTATACATGTGTTACTGTTTTGGCTTTGCTTCCAAATCTTGAAAGATGGATTTCCTGTGTTAACTATACTGATGACTTCACAGCAGGGAGTAGACAAATTTGTGTTTAACATGTATCAAGAAAAGATAATTTTAGAGTACCCACAAGCTAGAGAATTAAATAGAATATCAACTGATATCAATTTCATTAAAACTTTCAAAGTGGGTCTGGCTGTTTAAAGTTTACCGTACATTTTCAAAACGTTTGCAGTATTCCGTGTTAATGCTCTGACCAAGTGTTACCTCAAGATGCAGAAAATACGCTCCATAGTGCTGAATAGCTATCTGTTGATGATCATTACAATATTTTGTTGCGTTATGTTGTAGATTTGGAACACATTTTTTGGAGGTCGTTACATTATCTTGTTCATGGGCATTTTCTCAATGTACACTGGTTTAATATTCAATGATTTTTACTCAAGAGGTGTCAATCTACTTGGAACAAGATGGACTGCTAACTTCACGTAATTCCTTTCAAGCTTTTTTGAAACACCCAAGCAAATAAACTTTTTCACTTACTGAATTTCCTATTTAGACTTGATTGCAACCTTATTTGTATACTTTATATGAATATCTCTGCTGTCATTGATAAATGTGTTAAACACAATCTTTCTTTGAGTTTTCAAAGTGTACCTCATGTTAGATTTAATGTCTGTTGTGTCTCAAGTATGATACTCATATATCTTAATTTCTTGTTCTACTATAGTTTACATGGCACTTGTGTATTAGCCACTCACTTATAGTAGCCACGTTGAGGAACATGTATAACCTATTATAATTTTGACCAAATTTATCAGAAGTTTAGGGAAAGATAAATGACACAACTTTTAAAATAGCCCTGCAATTGTCATTGACATTAGGGCTAAATATACAAACACATTAGTGAATTTCTTTTACAAATATCTTATGAAAGTACTCTTTTTTTTAGTAAAGAAACTATCTTCGATAGCAAGGAGTTACAGCTAGATCCTTCCATGCACTTTGATTACAATAATCCATATCAGTTTGGAATTGATCCTGTAAGTATATTTGCTCTTGTAAACTTGTAAAATAAGTAAACAATATGGTGTTTAGTTTCTCCTTACTTCATAATTAGGGGAAAATGAAATAAGGTATTGCTCAGTCATTTAGAATACTTGTGTTTAGTTCATATTGTGTCCTTTCTCTGCTCCTTTGAAAAATTTGGCTACATAAGAGAAAACTAATCAAATATTAGTTTACTTCTTAGCAGTACAAAAATATTTTGAAAGAGGGAATTTCCTGTTTGGCCATATTGAAGTTTCAGATGATGTTAAAATGGTAGACACTGTGGGAAGTCAACTTTGAATTTGTAAAAGTTTTCAATCATAGTTGAAGTCAGACTTTCTTTATTGACACAAAATAATTTATTTTAGATTTGGTTAGTATCTAGGAATAAGATGATATTCCTTAACTCCTACAAGATGAAGTTATCTGTCATATTTGGGGTTATACACATGTTATTTGGTGTTATTCTGAGTATTTTTAATCATATGTAAGTGCAATTTTTATTTGCAATTTCATTTTCTCTGTTTAACCAAAAAATGTCAATGTTGATTGAGCTTTAGTTATAGTGATTGCTACTTCAATTACATAATTCTCTACATGATATGAGATTGTTGTTAAATGTTCTATAGCAATTCAAAAAAAAATTACAAAATGGAGGCATAAAGCGACGTGAATTAATTGATATGCTTATTTGTTTTTCAGACATTTTAAGAAGTATATCAACATTTTTTGTGAAACTATACCTGAAATTCTTTTCTTAATGGGTCTGTTTGGATACTTAGTCGTCCTAATATTCTATAAATGGATTCAAAATTTATTACCTGAGTTTGGGGGAGAAGGAACAAGTTGCTCTCGCAGTTTATTACTTAGTAAGTCCCTTTAATTAATGTTTAATTAATCGAGTATGATCAATGCTGCATCAATCCACAAAATGTAGGGTTCTATAATAAAGTGGACTATCAGAAATTTGCTTAATAATTGAATGTTACTAGGTTAGGGAAAATAAATATTTGAGTCACCCCAGACATAATGTCTGTCTCCAGAAAGAAACGATTAAATAGTAAACAATGGAACAACAATAAAAAACACTATGTAAGCTTACAATCAAGACCTGTTACATAGGCTTACATTCAAAGCTTTGGATGGCTTTCAGTGCCGGCAACCTCTGTTGTAACAGGAAACGATGTATTTTTTCTTAATCAGAACTCGCTAAGATCACTGATGATGTTGTGATGATGAAATATTAATCTTTGACAGGTAATGAATGAGTAAGGATGACCGTTTATTTTATATTTCAGCTTTGATCAACATGTTTATGTTCCGATATGAAGATCCTAATGATCCTGAGATTCCATGTAATATAAAACCATTGTATGAAGTACAGGTAAGCTATGATAACAAAATTAAAAAAAGACATTAAAACAAATGAGAGAAAGATTATTTTTGTTTTCCTATCACAAGTTTATACTTATTGTGTAAACTGCATAATTTCAGAAAAATGCGCTTCGGGCTAGATGTTAAAATTTAAAAATTGAAACACCTCTGTTAAGTAAAGGAACTGAGATTCATTTAGATTATTATGAAACAGAGTAGCTTTAAGAGTTTATGTACATCGGATCCATTGTAGATAACTGGTGTTATATATCAAATTGTTAGATAATTATGCTTAATTTTTAATTTTTATTTCAGCCTTTAGTACAGAGTGTATTAGTTGTTGTTTCTGTTTTGTGTGTGCCAGTGATGTTGATTATCAAACCTTGTATATTAGGATATCGTTTGAAGAGGAATCCACCTGAGGTATGGCATACTCGTGTACAGTTGACAAAATATAAAAATAGGTTCCCATAATTATAATAATTGTAATTTGAATACTATTGTTAGAGACATATCAGCATCTGGCAGTTATGTGTAGAGGCATATATTGGGAATAATATTTTGTCTCTTCGTAGCTACTGTTAGTTGCTCTTACAAAGCACAAAATGTGCCTTTTCAAAGCTTCGCAATTCATCACACTACACTTGCATAATTAATTAGCAAGCAAATGCTTGTGTCTTTGAAATGAAATGAACGAATAAATTCATGGTGCCATTTTGGTGCCCTGTGCTCTAATTATGGATTAGTTTTGCTTTGTAACTGTTCCTTTATGACGGTTTGGTGGAAAGATTTTGCTAAAATATAAGCAGGCAGTAAAATTTATTCCAAATATTTTTTAAAAGTACATTTCAGCTATTTACTTGAATTTGGCTATTTTACTGCCTGCATGATGAACTTTACAATAAATCGTGAATTTGTTTTTATTGAGATTGAGAGTTTAATCTCTACGATGCATGTTTATGTTTTTTTTGCTATACTTTATCTTCTTAAAAGCTTTCACAAGGAAGGTGGGTTCTAACTGTTTTAGACAAATAGAACACCACTTACAAGAACTGTTTGTTGTGCCCTGTGCAATGTCATTCAAGTAAAAAGCAAATGTACCATCAACATCAATTTTTAGCTAGATGTAAAGCTGTAAAATTCTTTTTAGAATGTCTCATTTCTATAAGTTTTAAAATAAATATTAAGTCTATAACAATCAGAAAAAGTCAAAAAAAAAATTTCATATTGAGTGGAGATCTTCTTAAAATTGTTTAATTTCTTGAAATACCGCCATATTGTCCAGTGAAGGAAACATCTTTTCCCATGCATTCTCAGGTCACAATAGACCAGATATTTTTGTGATTCTACTAACCAGATAACTTACTTTAAGCAGGTCCAATATTTACTTTGAAAATGTTCAGTCTTTTTCTGTGACCTCGGGATTTTTTAATGTTGTATGTATGATCCAGTAGTTGAAGCTATAGTGTTATCCTACTATACTGTTCGCATAATACAGTGAAGCATAGCATGCATGGTCCATGCAATATATGGAACTGCTAGTCCAAATGTTGTACTGAAACTTATTACAGTTCACATTAATATTAGTAATTCTAGCATCCATCATATGTGTTGTATGAAGCAGTATGAGACGTCTGGTAACAAACAAAAGATACTAAATTTAAATATAAATCTTACGTTGTGAATTGCCAGTGGTAAGATAGAATATCTCAATTTCCCGCAAAATACCAAACCAGCTGAATAGTCAGATTTAAGTGTTGCAGCAATTGGTAGAATATGATACCATATGATGGACACCAAAGTTACTTATATTAGTATAAACTACAGAAATGTTATTTTATTGATTGGAAAAGTTGTATTTTTGTGTATCAGCTAAATGCTATTTTTTAAAGTAATAAGCTTATGAAACTGAAATTGCATTCAATCACTTCACTTATATTAAATGGTAATTATAATTAATTATTGTATCTTCAGATTTATTAAAGAAATTATTCAGTTGTAAATTTCAGGATGTCCCGCTTTGTGTCAAATTTAAAAAATAATGTATTTTTTTGCATTTCCTATTGCTAACTTCATATAGCTTGGTGGCAGAAGTAAAGTTGCACGCACAGAGTCTCGTAAAACTTTGCATGCTGGACATGATGAAGGTCCAACAGTTCACCATAGCTTACTAAAGAAAGCACGATCGGTAACATTAACATTACTAATGTCACTGCTTGCTTGCTAATTGCTGTTATGCACTAACTGTTAATGAAGTTACACACTGCCTGGAAAGACTGAGCTTTTGTCATTTCTGTTATATTTGAATAAGTGCATGTTACTCTTCAATTTTCATTTGTACCTTCAATGTGACATATTGTTCTTTAAATAACAAAGTCACTAAACGCCCTTTAATAAACTCCAATATGCCCCCAATGACCAACTCACCTGCATAAGTAAGTGAACAATGTGTTTATAATTTCTTTTTTTTGCCACTGCCCAGCCAACGTATAATCATGTTTTTATGCCCATCACTATGTAATAGTGAAAGAGCATATAGCCGTACTGCATGCGGCGTCGTCGGCGTCGGCGTATGTACCCTTTTCTTTGTGTTGCTATAACGGCTTCAGCTTTCGTCAGATCA
>JAOXYB010030842.1:0-20454 GCA_028565635.1 Phoronis ovalis
ATTGAGTCTAAAAAGTCACAAACATGTATTTTTTTGCTTTCTGCGAAGTTTTGTTCTAAAATAATTAACGGAGAAAGGTAACTGTACCCTAAGCCTTCTTAATATTCCAATATGGAACTGCATAAAGTATATGTCGTAATTATTACACTTTACTGTAAGATGATGGAGATAGTACTGTCCTTCGTAATCAGTTCAGGATTTGGAAAACTTTGATTCGTCATCCTAATTTGGTTTCCCTGCTGGGGTGCTGCATTGAGGAAGGTAAGTGGCCAAATGTTTTACTTATCGTAGCTTAAGTATATTAGTAATAAGTATATTGTAGCTTGATAATAAGATATGTCTGTAAGAATTCAACATGAAGATTTAGCACCAAGTGATTTTGATTTTTTATAGATAAAAACTCAACTTTGATTTTAATATTTACAAAAAGATTAAATATTTATAATAACTTGTAGAGCCTGTCTACATTGTTTGTGAATACGTCTCTAATGGTAACCTTTACTCGTATTTGAAAAGCTCTGGAAGCCACTATGAATATGGTAACATGCTTCCTGGAAGTAACGTGTTAACGCCACGAGATCTTATGATTTTTGCTGTCCACGTTGCTACCGGCATGGAATACTTATCCTCAATGCAGGTGCAGTAGGTTGATCTACATATTTGAAAATCAGCTCAGTCGTTATATTTTACTTCAAATCGAACTTGTTTCATATACACAAGTGTCCTATTTTTAAGCAGTTGCTAACTAACCTGCAGCTTCCTTAAAAATTCCTTCAAATTGCATTGCTTCTCAACGTTTTTCAATAAAAGTGTTTTTGTGTAAGCCGCTTATTTTATTTTACATGTATGTACGTGGGGTGAATTAGTCACGTTGGCTTCCATTTCTTTACTGTCGAGTGTATCCATATTATATAAATGTGTAAGCAAATACATGTAAAAGGACAAGACAAATAATTTAAATGTCGAATCTTTTCGAATTTAACAAAGAGAGTCGTCCGAAAGCACATTGCTATAATGCATTCAAATAAGGCTGGTCACGGTATTGATGCTATTTCGCTGTTTGAAGTGGTTAGTCATCTGCATCAAGTATATTACATACTTGTGTCACATATGAACTGATCAATGTACCACTGGAAAGAGTATAGATTATAAAATGTTTTAACAAGGTAGTTAAGATAGCGTGTTTTTTTAATTTTTATTAACCTGCTACCTGTTACATCGGTTAGATGGCATTGACAAATAATTCAACACAATTTATACATGCAAACTTGTATACACCTGTATGTCTAAAAATGTCACAATACACTGGCGTCAATCTTTTGGGTAAAATTTTAGCTTTTAAAACTTAGTCAGTCAAAAATGAGTAATCATTATCTTTATTTAGTATCAAAATCTTTACTCAGCATCAATACATTTACCCAGTATCAAATCCTTACCCAAAGAGAAATCAAGGGCCGATTTGTCATGTTTCTAAAAATAATTCTAAGTCCTTTTACAAAGAACATTTCCCAAAATACGATTTCGTTTAACAATCCCCCATGCACAATTAAAGCAATTAATCAAACATATTTTGTCAACACATTCATATTCACTTTATTTTTAATTTGAAATTTCAATCTACAAGGAAAAATTCTGAGCTTGCGAAACATCATTTTTATTTGTAAGTCAAATTAAATTAATTCGAATTAAAACTCTACAGTGTTTGATAAACAATTGAATTCAATCTAGAATCTAGACTGATTTGAATAGATTGTTAGTAATTCACAAACCACGTTATTTATAACATTAAATTTTATATGTTTTCAAAAATGTATATTTGTGCACGATACGTTCTGACAAGTTTTAAAAGAAATACGTGTGATCATGCATCATTGTGCTTACCTGCTGTGATAATAGGTTGAGACCATTGTAGGCAGCGTGTTAGCTTTTTTGGTTCATTCGTTGGCTTTATAGCGTCAAAACCAGTTGGCCAGGGGGAAGAAATTGACTGCAGAACAGCGCAATAAGCACCACACATTTGTTTGAATTAGTCAAACTACTGTGTAATGTCACCAAATTGATAAGCCAGCGAAGATTCATGTAACATCGATGTAAATTTTAATGATTTAGCAGATAATGAACCCCCGTAAGTTAACTTATTTTGTGAATTTCAGATTGTCCATGGAGACTTAGCTACACGAAATGTACTACTGGATGAAAATCATACATGCAAAATTTGTGACTTTGGATTAAATACTTTTTGTTCTCAGGTAATGCTTATAAAGAAATAAAGCTTGTCCATTCTAAAGCAGTTCATAAAATCAAAATTTGTGTTTTGTGCACTGTACTTGCGCCTGCTGGTATGCCGGCTGGTATGTAGTGTCTTGGACATTTTGTTGCAGTTTTCATACTGTACATTCAGGCAATTTTAAATGATTTCGCCTTTTTATTGCATGTTCGTCCAGAAAGCAACGCGATGGATGGCACCTGAGACCCTTCTTGATAACACATTCACTACTAACAGCGATGTCTGGTCCTATGGTGTGCTTCTCTGGGAAATTACAACTCTAGGTAATTTGCATTTTCAACTAATTATTTTTATTTCCAGATATCTACCCTGCGTGACATGAAAAATATCTTTGTACTTCTATCTCTTTTATAATATATTTTTGCCGTAAACATTTACCTTGTTACAATAATAACATTCTAGCTGCTACGCCTTACTCCGGAATGAGCTGCCAACAAGTGAAGGACTATGTACAAGATGGAGGAAAGTTATCGAAACCGAAACAGTGTGACACGAGATTGTAAGTCTTTCTGTTTTTTATGTCACTTCGTTTATCATTTAGAATAACTTAACATGTATAGCAAAAACAAGTTATGAGGGCTGACGAAGATTAGTGTGGGAAAACGAGTATAACATTTTGCTCAAAAAGTAATGTTAGATTCCACGTGATGCACTTGAATCAATCAATCAATTTATAAGGTACATATATATAATGCGTATATAATTATTTCGCCTTGTGTTACAGGTACAGTTACAGGTACGATATAATGATGTGCTGTTGTGTTACAGGTACGATATAATGATGTGCTGTTGGGTGACAGCTCCTGAACAGAGATATGACTTTTCTAAGTTACGAAATGCTCTACTAGAAATGTTGGATAAGGACATCGATTATATTGTGTTGTAAAACACTTTACTTTTTTTGTCGGCAAGGTTGCATTGCAGACGACAGTTTTACTGTGGATTTCGTTGGCTTATGTACAAACTTACACTGCAGTGTACGAAATTTACAAGTCGTGTATTTGTAGATTTTGTATCATACACTTAATATTACCTTGCATTTTCTGTTCAATCAGCAATCTTCTTATATACGTAAATCTTAGTTATAATTTTCACTATGCAGATAACACCTGAATCGTTCTAGATGTAAAACTTCGTGTGCATGTATTTTGTACATTTCTGTGTACTTATAATGAGTGACCGATACAGTCTTCTGGCCCCAATTTATTTTTTTTCCATTCGGCAAAAGTAATTAAACATTTTGATTAAGAATATTATAGCTTCGCATTAGGAACATAATCCGTAACTGACATGTTAAAAGTTAATTGTTTCGAGTGTATGATGATATGCTACATATCCGTCAACGCATAACACTACATGAAATTGTAACAGTGATACATTGAATGCGTTTAGTTTAAAATACAGGCATTTATCGGATAATATTATATAACATCTTACACGAATGAGAATTCAGATGCCTAATTTTTTGCAACATCGGGAAATAATTACGTAGCTTTGTGTACATGATGATAACTATGTTAATATTATGTTACTATAATTTTGAATGCATTTTTCGGAAAATAGAATTTTTAAGTCCCTGCTTATATAGGAATATTAAATTCATTTGAAAAGAATTCACAGTCAAGGTGAACTTCAAGTTTATATTTATAAGTATATTATGTAATGCCATGCTATCTGTATAAATATAAATTATATATATTAGGCTATATTAAATTTTTATTCTGGACAGATGCATAATATTATATTATATCATACCAACTGTTCACGACGCATGTACACACACCAAACTTGAGAAACCTTAATCTTAACTCTCCATCTCTTATCCAAGAGTACCGATCATGCAAGGCGAGTTAATAATGCGCTATTGATTGAACTTGATAATGCGCTATTGATTAATGGTGAACTTGAAGTACGTAACCGTGATAGTTCAGAATTATTGTAAATGTGCGTCACAACTGTCAACTCTTCATCATACTTTCCAACGGGACTTTCCCCTATTAAACAATTATTATATTGTGGCACACTAAAATAAATAGTTGGAGAAATGCATATTTAAAAAAGGCGGAAACGAATGTGAAAAGGTCTCCTGATTTTATCTACTCGTCTAATTGGTTACAGAAATTTAACTTTTGTTTCACAACAAAATGTTTGATAAGCAGAAGCAATACCTTTTAGAGGTATAGTAGCTTCGATATAATGTCAACTTGTAACAATTTGCCACCACCGGCTCAGGAACCAACTCATTAACGAAGCCCAGAATCAGTATTCAGTGGCCAAGTTCTTGCAACGTTCCTGTGTTAGGCGGTATATCCCGCACATCTCTAAATGCATGCGGAAAATACATCTCTACGAAGCTATTTCTGATTTTAAAAATCAAACAAAAAATAAATTATATTAATCCTACTTTTACATTAACTTTATGAAAATGTTTTTTACTCCTTTTGTTATTTGTCTAAAATAGTTTTACTGACTTGTTGCAAACTTAAAAAACGTTATTATATTTTGTTACAATCTTACATAAGCATTAGTGTGAGTACTCATATATTTGTTAAATTTAACAAATTGTGTTTTAATACGATTCAATGCATTGCCCTTTGTTTACCTGAACTGTAGAATAACACATATCTTTAATTTAAGAGGGTTTTAATTAGTACCTACATTCCTTATGCCCCGGTTGAGGTAGCCTTAGAGCCCGACTTTTTTATCACTCTGTAATCACGAAACAATTTATTTCCACACTCAACAACATGGAAGTTAAGTAATTTATTCACCGGATTTTTTTTTATTAAGTTCTATATTTGACACCACAAGTTACTGTAATTTGATTCACACAGGTGATTAATTACTATTCTGTGTTTCGAAGTTACAAGAACGACCAGTGATGTTTTGCTTGAAAGCTCTTGCACTTTTTCTTGTGATAGAGGCAGTGAAAACAGGTAAAGCACTCAGATGATTTCGGATAGTATCGGGATGTGATAACAAACAATAATTATTTGATTTGGCTGATTGCGATGCACATATACATATTACAATGAGAAATATGAAGCCCTCGGGGATGTACTCCTGGTGGTTCTGTCATCCAAAATGTTTATAGGTATGCAATAAGGCATAGCTTTTGAGGGTCACTGCTTACGACCCGTTTTAGTTGATTGCTGCTTACGATTATTGTTTACTATTTACAAAAAAAGCATTTTTCTCGAAACATTTGCTAATTTTTTTCTCACACGTTTTTAACTATGAGACACTTTCCAAGTGGTATATATCTCGCCATCAAGTGCTCTTACCATGCGTACGGTTTTAGGGGTTTGTTCAACGGGGCCCGCAGTGGGTTAAGATTTTGAGCTCTCACACCCTTAAGTGCCCGGATGTTCTTAGTCTTGATTTAGATGGAGATGTGCCAAAAATCCAGACCATGTTAAATACCTAGGTGAGTCACTACTAAACAATAGACCCATATTTAAAATCACAGAATACCATGCCCATATTTATATATGAGGTGATGACGAATAGCCAATAAAAAGCAAGCACAGAAACGCCAGTAAAAGTAATAAAATTATGGGGTGCAAAGTTAAATTTACCAGATGAAGCACAAGTATTAACCTAAATTAATAGAACAAGCTGCATTTTCAAATCAAAATTTAATTTTCAGATTCTAAAACAGTAGAAAATCAAAATACCATAAAACGTGATTGTAATCATCTAAAACGGAAAATTTACTGATCGTTTGTAAAAATAATATTAACAAGCAGATTTATCAACAATTTAAAAATCTATATCAAGTTGTGGAGAAATTCGGACATATGCTATGTGTGGACAACAGGACATTTATAGCCCCAGGGCTATTAACTGAAGAGTTTACTGTATTTTGCTAACTCATCTTATGTTACAACCGAATTGGCATTTAGATAGAATGCCATTGTTTAACTGTTTGAAGATTCTTTCTCCAAAGCAAATTGCGTTAATAAAAGTACACAATTAATTTTTCCATCCACTTCAAAGGTAATAAATCTTTGTATAAATTCTTGCTTGAAGTTCCGAATTCATTTTTTTTCCAGTTCCAAATTGGGGAGAAAACGTGGAACCTGGGCCTAACAATTTGCAGACTTGCTCTATATATAAAAATCCCATCATTTTTTTGATAATAGGCATTTGCAAATACTTTTTTCTGTCAGTTTGAACAAAATTATATCAATTTAAAAAAAAATATGATCAACACGGTTAACCTTAAGTAGGAAGAAGGATACAAAATTGCATATTTAATTCGCTATACAGATTATTTTTGGATATCAGGCATCTAATGGTTGACTAATGTCATATGAACACAAAACTGGTACACTAAGGAACTAATTATAACCAGTAATCTTAATATTATTTTACTTCGTCCAGTGACAACCAGGAAATAAAACATAAGCCAAGTTTTTAATAAAACCATGCATTACCTACATTTGTAGTTGGAAGATTGCCAAAAGCAACTCTTGCATCAAACCTTGCTTGCTTGGTACCTGGCTTAGTACTGTCGAAACTTGAGGAATAGAAAAGGTGCGCGATTAAAATCGTTACTAACAAGATAACAGATATGCACAAACACTGAGCTAATTATATACATTGTATTTCTTGTAGTTTCAAATCAGCAGAAAGAGTACAAAGTGATAAAAGATTACGTAGATATCATTTGTATTCGAAGTTCTACAATATATCCCTCTCATCCTGCTTGGTATAAATGTTCTTCATGGACTGATGATGCGACATGTCGGACATTATTAGTGAATTCCCTTCGTCCTGGAGATGTGGCTCTCGGTTATGAAACAAAAGTACAATATATCGCACCATTAACAATGAGGCTGAAGAACCTGGTACTGGAAGACAGTACCAAATACCAGTGTAGTGGCACCTATATTCAACATTCTGACGTTTCAGTTTATGTTACTGGTAAATATACCAAATTAATATGAAAGTAGAAATTTACAATTAAAGGTTTTATTATTATGCGAAATTCAAGTTTGCACTGAACAAAGGTTTTGGCACTATACAAAGAACGCATATATTTTTCAATAATAATGCCAGTGTTTCCACTGAAGTTATAATATGTCCTAAGTAACAGAATTCATTTACCATAGTAACAGCAGAGGCATACCATAGGTAGATTTACAAATGCATGACTTCATATCACTAGATGTGAAGACCATATACTTCGTCCTTTTCCCCTTGTACAAAATGTCAAGATCACAAGCAAAAGGTTCACATGCATTTGAAGCCTTTGGGCAGAGGGCTAATGACACTTGTCGTCAGCATATAAAAGGCGATTAATTACGGGGCAATTACCTAGTCTGCAACCAATATTAAATTTGCTAAGACTAATGCTCAAGTATGGTGACATGACACCACATTGTCTAACTCCATTTCCACAAGTAAAGAATTAATTCAGATACATGTGATCCTACCGCACATTGAGCAACTGGTTTCTATACCAAAAAAGAAGTATTCTAACTAAAAATAATGGGACAACACGTTGGATCAATTTAGCAAAGAGTCCAGTGGTTGACCATGTCAAAAGCTTTAAAGGTATCCAAAAAGAGAATAAGTTTTAAGCGATTTATAGAAATCTAATAACTCTTTGAGCATAAGATAGCCATATCAGTAGAATTTGAAACCAAGGTGAAAGTCACTGATTTTTAAATTCGTTTCACAGTGGCTGAATATTAAAGCTCCTAAAGATCATAATAGCGATAACTATAGGTCTAGAGTTGTCCGCATCTGTCACTAAACCAGGATTATCTTTTATAAAGATACAATTGTAGATTCAATCATATTTTCAGGATGCTCAGTTTAATAATGGTTTATTTTAGAGACACCGACAATACAAGGTATAATAGACAACAAACTGACTGTTAGATCAACATCCGAAGAATCAGTCACCTGTAACGTTAGGTACAATGCAAATGATGATGATTCTAGAGCAATCAAATGGAAGATCGGAAGCACGCTGCTATCTGGTGCTCTCGAGACACCTAGTGGCATGATTACAGCAACTAACACATTGACACATCGATTTAGCAAAGGAGATCACAGCAAGTTTTTGAAATGCATTTTGACGGCCGATGGTAGTACAACATGGGCATATACATCTGTACAGTTAAATGTACAACGTAGGTAGTGCTTTACACGTAATACGCGTAACTGATTTTCTAAAATTATTTGCATCCTCACAGTTCTGATCATTAAGATTCCAGCTTATTTACGTATGATATGCCAACTAAATATATTTGTACTGCTTTGCACGCACACGCTATATGTTAGTTACGTTTCATGATTATCACATATCCAAGTTAGCAATGGTCATACATACAGCGGAGCTTCATACACTTTTATACGTCAACGTACGGTCAATGGAAAGGTAGCCATTTGAACAGCAGCAAACTCTAACGGACAGGCAATATTTGCAGCAACTAAAACAGCACCATTGAATATCAAATTTGAGTCTAGCGCAAAACGCATGTAAGAAACTATATAGTGCTACCTTTCAAACATCTTTAGAGAGAAAATAATGGAAATTTAAAGAATGGCAAGTGACTATATTTTTATCTAAAATGAATAACTTTGCACGCCCATACAATGTTTTAATTACAAGTAGCACTATTACAACATTTTGAAATTTTATTTTTCTGTTTTTTAGACCCACCTGAAAAGGTTGAGTCAACATGTACAACAGACACGTTTCTATTGGCCGGTGAGACTTACCCGTGTACTTGTTCGGCGATTAATGCAAATCCTGAAGCTATGGTTGAATGGTTAGGGGCTAACGGTACAACTGAGAAAAACACAGTAGTGACAGATTTCTCTGTGTCAGCCAGTGATAATGGTCAGACATGGTCATGCTCAGCAACACATCCTCTCTTAACACCAAATTCAATCACTGTATCCTTTACAATGAATGTCACATGTGAGTTTATTATCAAGCATAAATTAAAGCCCAAAAAATTATACATTGTTATACTCAAATTTTGTTTCCGAGTTTAACTTAATGTTATTATGTAGTTATAAATATCTTCATTAAGTCAGTATTCTGTGTCAAGAAAATGAGATAATATAATTAAAAGTAATAAAACTAATATATTTGATTTTCAGTTGGACCGACTGATGTAACTGTTAGACATACCACAGGTCAGGCTGGAAATGAATTAACTATGGTCTGTGACACAACAAGCGTAAACCCAGCAGCAACTATGACATTTTCTGGACTATCTAATGGAGTTAGTACAATAACTAGGATAGGAGATGGGGACAACAATGGTCATATATACAGAGCTTCATACACATTTATACCTCAACGTGCTGACAATGGAAAGGTTGTTACTTGCACTGCAGCAAACTCTCACAGACAGGCACCTTCTTTAACAGCCACTAAAACAGCAACATTAAATATTGAATGTGAGTTTTGTACAAAATCACGTACCTTGAGCATGTATTTTTCAAACACCATCTGAGGCAAAATAACAACAACAACTCTAGCCGTTACCCACCATTTCAACAAATATAAATATGAAACCATAATTACAGTGTTTTTATTCATTTCACAGTGCAGCATGTTCGTCCACTTTTGTAATGTACTTGAACCATCCTAAGTATTATACTTGTCATTTACTACTTTTAGTTTTTGTTTATATTTCCTAATATGCAAAAGATGCCTAGCAATGTTTTACAAGTAATTCTGTTTTAGACCCACCGGAAACCATAAATGTGAGCAAATCCTGTAAAAATCGCCAATGGTACATCAGTGGTAATAATTACTCTTGTCGGTGTAGTGTTGGAGATGCAAATCCTGCAGCTGCAACATCATGGAGGATTAATAACGCAAAGTGGACATCAACAAATCCAGCCAATTTCACAGTATCAAAGGCTCATAATGGTCAACAGTTTAGTTGCCGAACAGAGCACAGCTTACTGGCTGATAAATCCGTTAGAGATGGTTTTTATATGAATGTAGCATGTAGGTATTTTAAAATAACCTTCCAGCTTAAATGACATGTTTTGAGATAATAATGTAATCTGGAAATTTATAATTACGATAATCATGAATAACATTCTAGATGCTACGCTTGTGATCCATCTCTAATTATATATTTTATAATGCTTTGTACTTTGAATAATTAGTTTGGCTGTTTTGTGGAATTATGTATAATTTATAATTTATGTGATACTTATTATTATTAGACCTAGAACTACTATTTTCCTGCATTTCTTTCTTATCTAATCGGTTAATTGCGGCTCAGTATGAAATATAATTCTTTGGTTTATATTTATTTACCTATTGAAAAAAATGTCTGCCCGTGTGATTACAAGTAAAATCTGTTTTAACTTAAAAACGGTGATTTTTCAATATTACGTTAAAATAAGATTTGGAAGAAATATTCATTCCTCACGTTTTCCGTATCTGATCATTTATACATACACCCGGGTGTCTGACTCTAATCAATAGTTGGTACCCATGTGTGTAAATAAAAATGCGTAAAAAGGATGCTTTTTGAGAACAAAGCACTTTAACGCCCGTTATTGAAATCGATCAAATCCCAGGTCAAAACCGCCATGGAAAACCGCCAACCTCTTGACCAAACTTCGCCTCTCGAAGTTTGAGTGAATTTCCCATGATAATTTTGTTTCTCGGGCATTTTCCCAAAAAAATCTCACGCGTTCAGGGTATCTAAAATTGCTTCCAGTCAGTCAAAAGGGGTCAAAATTTAAAAATGGGAAAACGCATTTAGGGGCTTTATCAAAAACCCATTCACGCACATGGGTACCAGTAATATATTTGAGTCGGACCCCGAGTACTTAAAATATAATTTTGTATGCGTATCTTTCTACTTATAGATTTACTAGAAGCAACTGCCGATGAGCCGTGCGACCATGAAGTTATAACCGAACTTGATGATTATGCACAATTATGCTTAAACATTGATGCAAATCCGCAACCAATAAAATTTGAATGGAAAAAAGGGACAACTCCAAATTTTCAGGATATAAACTCAAACATTGTGGCAAGAAACGACTCATTTAGCGCTTCTTTAACATTTGTTAGCGTAACAGCGGATGATTTTGGAGAATACACTCTTATAGTTTCAAACGGTATTGGCGAAGCTAAACTATTCGTGTTTGAACTGATCGTGTTCAATCAAGGTAGGTGTTTGCTCAATTTAGTTGGTATAATAATGAAGATACTGGGACTTTTGGTTAAATATGTGAAATTGGTGGAGATATAAATGTTTATTTTAATCAAACCCTCTACCTTTTGTAGAACATTTATTGTACTGCGTTAACCTAGCAGCGTCTTGTCAGTATTGCAAAGTAAATTCTACGAAATATAATTATATTAAAGCAAATCGCTGGAACCATTTGTCACAAGCGTTATTGCGGATATTGAAGGGATTTTACTGCTTGTTTGTACACGACAATATAAAATCAAAAATTAAATTAAAATGCTTTAGAAGTATACAATTGATTAAAACACAAAATCACATGGATTTCTTAATTTTAGATAATCTAGATGAATTAGTTGTAGAGATTGTTGTGCCAGTTGCATGTTTACTTGTTATCGCTGGGATCTGTAGTATACTTATTTGGTGTGTCCGAAAAGCCCGTATAAAGGTCAGTGCTATAATTCCATTCGAAAATGTAAAAAATAATACTTGCTTATATTGGATTATTGGTTATGTTAGTGTATTCGCTCAAATTCGCCGTCTTTATGCGTAAGTGACAATAAGTACACCGAGATTAAATGAGCCTATAACTACACATTCATGGTCTTAATTGTTTTAGTTGTCATTGTGTAATCGTTGCAGCTAACGCAAGAATTCCTTGACGGTGATCGTATGTATGAGCAATTTGTATGAGGGCAATTATACGTAGTTTTTCTTTTGTTAATTAACTTATTGCGATCAGTGCTGACTAGTTACATTTTTTTAGACAGGTGATTTCGGGCATAATGTCCTGGTGCCAGAACAGTGTATCAATGAGCCATATAATTATCAGTATCATCTCTCACCATAGTGTTGCGCATTTATATAATTACGGTCATACATACATCCAGTGCCAAGAAATTCGTGCGTTCTCTATAAATTAGCAAACCTTTACACGACGATTAACCTTGTTTGCTTTGTGTTGTCCTATCTTACAAATTATCCTCACCAAAGTTGTTTATGTGCTGTAACAATTGGTAACCTATTTTTCAGCGAAGTAATGAGACCTATTTACACCATACTCGAAATTTCAGTCAGCCTCTGCATGAATATGTGACTTGCAAGCCCAATACTGCAAAAGAATCAGTGGTAAGTTTGGAGAATTTGTGCAACTGATCAAAAATGCGTACTTAAACAATACTTGAATAAAATTACTTTCAAGTTTCAATGTATGCACGCCCAGGATGTATGTACATGAAGCTTATTTTTAGGTGAATCCACGAGATGTTCGCGTAAAGACAGTATAGTTAGAAACATGGCGTATAGGGAATCACTCCAACCATTTACTTTTCACAGATGTTTGATAACTTCAAGCCTAAGTGGGCAATTGATAGATCGTCTATTACCTTATTACATAAAGTGCGAGAAGGCAGATTTGGTTATTGGTTTAAAGGGAAGGCAGTCGTAAATTCTGGTCATGATAGAGTAACTGTCACAATCATAATGACTAACAAAGGTAATTTATTTTGGGTATAAGGATATTATTATTCCAATTCCGCCAGGACAATTTCCCCCACACCCAACATTTACGTGTACTTTAATCTAAGATTTATTAACAATTTAAAACTAATGCCACTAACCTCATCAGAAAAATCCAGCTTTAATCATGAAATAATATCTTTTAGTTTCATATTCATTGAGGTGTGATTAAACAGCTTACACTACACCAACTCACAAGTGTGAACATATTTTTCAAATTTTGCATCTTTACGTATATGCAAAACTGTTGCTAGTGTTATAAAACTTAATTTAAAAACAAATTTGAAAATTGTTCAGGTGGGAATTTTCCAGCGGGTATTTTTCGGTGGAATTGTCCTAGGGGAATTGTACAGGAGGGAATTATCCTAGAACCTTTGTTTTGCACCACCGCAATCTCGAAAACAACTTGACAAAGCAGAAATGTAGAGAGGCCAATACTGTAATTTAGATTTCAACAAGTTGCAGAAGCTATACTTACCAACGAATAAGTCACATGTTTTATATCATATTATTACATTTTCTGCTTTTAGTCAAGCCAACCACTGGCTGCTTTATATTTCCCTTCCTTTTGAGCCCAAAATTTGTTTATGTCGCAAATTCCACGAAAACTACATTTTCGATAATATTAGCTAAGACATATGACATGGAGCTAGACCTCCTCACTGTGAAAACCCGTATGGGAATGTCAAATCCTGATTACGATTTTCTTTTACTAAGACGATGGAGATAACACAGATCTTCTAAATCAGTTTAACCTATGGAAACTGTTGGATGGTCATCCTAATTTGGTTTCACTGCTAGGGTGCTGTATTGAGAAAGGTTAGTGAACAAATACTAAGCATTTAGCTAAATTAAATCAATTGTTAAATTAGTAGGCAAATTAACATCAAATAGCATATAAACGTTTTCATAGGAATTTAACTGAAACGACAAACACAAAATAATTTCTTTTTTAATTGATAATAATTAGAACCCCTTTGATTTCGATTTTTATAATTATGTGTTTATAATTACATGAAGAACCTGTCTACATTCTTGCCGAATGTATCTCTAATGGTAATCTTCACGCGTACCTGAGGAAATCTGGAAGTGATCATGAATATGGAAACATGCTCGCCGGAAGTAATGCGTTAACGCCACGAGATCTTATGGTTTTTGGTGTCCAGGTTGCTGCCGGCATGGAATACCTGTCCTCATTGCAGGTGCATAATCTGATTTTGATCTGCAGGAATATATAGTGTGTTGAATCAAATTATACAACTCGTCTTATTGATAATTAGTTATATACCATCATGATGTATTATTCACTTCCAAAGTAAAATTTGATTCTTTTGATTTATTCAGATTTCAGATTAAGCAGATTTTGACAAACGCACGGCTCTCTGAAGAATTCATTCAAATTGTTTATCGATCTCTGTGTAAACCAGTATATCTCAAAAGATGTAGTTGTTTGTATAAGCCATGTGGCTGACTTTATTTTAAATATGTATCTGGTTTGTGGCTTGTGGCTTGGTTGTTCATGTGGGTTTCCACAGTGGTTTCTATATGTGGACATGTCCAATCAAGTCTTTCCAGGCAATAGGGAAATAATTGACCAAGCACTCATCACGTTTCAGATTTATACCAAAAAACAGCCCGAAATCACGTTACTGTAATGTGCACGTAAAAACTATTAAATACTTTGTTCGCTGGCACCTACCTAATTAAATAGATAAACCTGGAACACATCGCCCTAGCTTTTGAGACGTTTGTCAGATGCTACATAATCGGAAGCCATCGTTAAAATTCAAATAAAATAATAATGGACTGTAGGTTTCAGGAATAAATCCCCGGAAAAATCAGTAGCATTCTGTCGAGTAAAGGAAAATGAACCATTTGAAACACAGTGTATATGAAAAGGAATTCGAAGTACATGTATCTGGTTTAAATTTGAAGTATAGTCCCGAAAACATGATCCTGAATATCAAGCTATGGCAGCCATAGTAGGGCACGTCACGTATCCAGGATTAATATGAAGTAAACTATAACGGAGGGGCATCTATTAATACAATTTTATACTAGTAAAACATTGATTTAAATAAAGTCAGCAAAGATAACATCAATCTGACCAACAGCTAAGAGATGGTGCCACGATGGTGGCAGAGGATATACCGTCGTAAATTAATTTAGATTTGAAATAAACTTAATTGTGATTTTCAGATTGTCCATGGAGACCTAGCCACAAGAAATGTGCTACTCGATGAAAATTATACTTGCAAAATTTGTGACTTTGGACCAAATAGTTTATCTTCCCAGGTAACTGTTTTTAATGAAATAAAGGTACTATTCCATTGCTGAAACAAAATGACACGTCTGGTACCGAATTTGCCCTGCAATTGGACCAGATACTGGTATCTGATGTGCAGAGCCTTGCAAATGTATCCAAATTTTCCTGATATTACATAATAACAATTACTTTATTCATCATTTTCGATTTCTTTTATTATTCTTGCAGCAGGCAACAAGATGGATGGCGCCGGAGACCCTTCTTGATAATACATTCACTACTAACAGCGATGTTTGGTCATATGGTGTGCTTCTTTGGGAAATTGCAACTCTAGGTAACCGGCGTTTTCAAATAGTTTTGTTTTTAAATTACTAAGCTGAGAGGCACAAAAACATGTTTTTATTTTTATCACTTTTAAAATATTTCATTAACGGTAACCTTTGTTACAATGACATTTCAGCTGCTACACCTTACCCCGGAATGAGCTGCCAACAAGTACAAGATTTTGTCCAAGATGGAGGAAAGTTATCAAAACCAAAACAATGTGACATGAAATTGTAAGTTTTGTTTGCTGTGCCATTTTATTCATTTTGTTCAGTCTTCAGACTTATTCTACCTATATGGCATGGCGTGTAATGGTTTTAAAATTCTCCATTTTGTTATTTGATTATTCTATACATAAAGCATTTCCGACTAGTAAGTTTATTCTCTGGAACAAAGCAACAATTTAGAAAGTTGATGTTTAACTTCTATCAATCTTAGTTAGGTTATGTATAATAAAACTTCTGGAAACATTGAAAATTATTTTAATTGTTAAAACAAGCCGAAAATAACACCTTTAAAGAACACACTCTCCTACCAGAGTTTCTTATAACTATGATTCACTGTCCATTCCCTGTCAAAACGTGGCGACGGACAATGATTGGCCGCTGGCGTTACTACAAGTAATATTTCTGAAAAACGATTGGTGCGCTTAATTACTACCATTTTAATAGTCTATAATGGTGCATATAAACCGTTTCTTCTTGTATTACAGATACGATATAATGCTGTGCTGCTGGGTATCGACTCCTGAACTGAGACATGGATTTCCCACTTTAAGAAATGCACTTTTAGACATGCTGGACAATGCAACTGATTATATTGTAATTGAAAAATAGCTAGCTATATGGACGGCAAATAAATATAATAAAGAAGGATTTACATGTTAATGTTTCGTTGTGTAAAGCATGTCGAAATTTACAACATTTGCTGATTTGTCCGTGTGTAACATTCCGCTTTCTTTTACTGCAGTTGGCATTAGATTTACTTTATTACGTGATTAAATAGATTCTGATCAATTTATGAGCAACTACAAGGTGACACGAAATAACATGTACGATTTTGTATTGAAGTTTAACATAATTATTAATAACATATAATCACAATATTTTGCTACGATAAAAAAATAATTAAAGATCATATCCATTTTATTTGTCGAGCTTATTTCTAGCATGCTCTTTTACGGCCTTAATTTTGTAGACCAAAAACGCTCCATAAAATAAGGATAGCTTATCAGCAATATCTCTATGCAATCAAAAAACAGAGTTCACGAACAAACTTAGTGTTTGATAAGTGATCTTGATGTGTCGTGTTAAACTTGGAGGAAGTAGTACAGAAAATTCGTTTAGCAAAAAAAATCACAGCTATGAACAAGAGTTATCCTTGCCGAGGAAATTTATATTTAAATGTGTAATTTTATATATTTGCTGATATGGGCATATGTTACATTTTATTCGCATATTTAAATATACTTTTAAGAACATTTTCTAATTAACTGAAACCCACGAACATAATCTTCCCATTATAATAAAGGCTTGCACAGCGAATTTAAAAAAGGACAATTTTTTTTGAGGTTATTTTGTTTTCCCGAGGTTGTCACAAAAATTCTTTATCCATCCAAGACAATTTTTGATTGGTCATGTGAGATGTGTAAAAAGCCTAGATTTGGATTGTACACTTATTTTAATTTTTGGATTGCAACCGATTAAACTTTTAAATTGGTTTACCCACTCCAGAAAATCGATTGCTTTCTAAAGCCTGCTCATTACATTAAAAAAGTTTAAATTGTTTCTATATTACTTTCCAATCTGATTTGAGACTTGCATTTGAATAAGGATTAAGGAAAAAGGACATTAGTCGTATCACTATAAGTTGTATAAGTCATGACATTCAAAGACGCTTCAAGTTTTGAACCTAACACAAATCCATTAAAATCATTTATTTGATAATTGAATACAATGCAATGTTTTTAAAGCTCTTCCCAACACAATAGTATTATTGTTTAATTTATACTGTGTTTTCACAAACATTATTTTTGTGTACATGAACATCCTTTAATGTCTTATTTGCCGTGTCATTTCTAAGTCCAAAAGACACTGTTAAAAGAAGAAAAAACACTGAAGCCCACACGATTGGATATAACCATTTGATGGTACTTGACAACAATGTCTCACTTATGAACGGAGTTATCATACCAGGAATGCCAATTATAATGTTTACCCATGCCATCGCTGTAGAACGCAGATCTGTTGGGTAGGTTTCGGGCGTGTAAGTATTTAAAATTGCGTAAATCGGTACCATAAAGAAATAACAGCATACTGCTACTACAGCAGATGGCGCTGCTGTGTGGATAAAAGCGAAGGCAACTAAACTAACACAGGTAAAGAATGTGAAAATTCTAAGAGATACTAGTCTTCCAAACATATGATTTTCAATAAAAATCATTGCTAGAAATAATCCTGGTATTTCTGCTATGAATACTGTTAGCATATTGAAATAAGGGTTAACGCCAAATCGGCTTATGTAATCTGGTAGGTATACCGTTACGCCCCAATACCCGCAAGATTGTAAGAACCAAACTACTGTCAAGAAAGAGGTATTCCACCGAAGACTAGCTTTAAACAGGTCTAGGATATTCCCACGATTGTAATTCTCATCGCGCAAAATTTTCATGTCTGAAAAATAAATTCACAAATTATATAGTAATATTAGTGCCCTGAACACTTGTAGTAACCTATATAAGATACCAGAAATGAAAAATTGACAGCATCTGACTAACACATCAGATTGTTATATTACAAAACATGTAACACACTGACAGAACAGTATTGACAAGGTACAAAACAATTCAAACTGAAAGTTTAAAAAATCTGAACTGGCTTCCTAGATGTATTAGACAGTGCAGCCGTTGAATTTTTTTTTAAATTCAAAAGTGTAGTTGGAGTACCTGGTGGTAATTCAGCACCATTTTGTTTTGCCATTTGCTTCAAAACTGCCATGCCTTCAACATATTTTCCACTTACAAACAAATATCTTGGCGATTCATATCTCAGCACTAGACGTAAGACAAATATGATAATAGTTGGTGAAACACACACTCCAACAAATAGACGCCATCCATGGGTTGGAATAACAAGCCACGCAACACCAGCTGCCAGTATAACCCCAAGAGCTCCGCAGAATGTGATTATCACCATGTAAACACCCCTATTTCTCTTTGGTAAGAACTCTGCAAAAATATTAAGATTTAAAAAGTAAAACAAAGATTATATTTAACTATAATTATGTTATATACTATATAATTTTGAAATTTGCAGGTGACAGGGAGTCAGTGTTAAGATCCAATCAAAAAGCGTTTAAAACTAGTAAAAGCTATCAATAAACATTCTCGTATCTATGCCTTACCGGTGGTGTATATTCGGATAGTAAACACATTAATCAAATTTTCAACATTAGTCGCTTACCTAATATCAGTACAAAGTCAACTGCAGTAAGACCACCAATTCCAAAGGATACCAGCAATCGAAAAAGAACCAGAAGAGGAAAATTTGGAGAAAAGGTTGATACAAGGCCAAATATACCGCACAATCCAATGGATGAAATAAATGGAATTTGACGACCACATCGGTCACTTACGTTACCTAAAATAATACCACCAATTATTGCTGAGAGACTTGTGGCAAACGGTAACCAAGAAAAAGTATCTTTAGAAATTTTAAATTCAGCTGTTATAGGATCACTAAGGAAGACAATAACCAACATTTCGGTACAAATAGCGAAATAGCCGCCGCCAGCTAAGATGATCATTTTCACATGGAACATTCCAAAACCAATCTTTGATAGTGCACCATCTAAAGTTGTTTCTGTTACTTCCATAGTATCAGCAGAATGTAACTCCGTTGAGTAATCATCGTCATTATTGCTCCCAGGTCCGTTATTTTGCGTAAGTTCCGTCTCAAATTCATCTTGAAAGTTTACACTGTGATCTTCATCGTCTGTGCTACCAGATTCGCTGTCTGCTATAATTTTCGTAGTATCCTTTATATCCATCGCAACTGCAGCTCGACCCAATTTTCTTCGGCTTGGAAAACTCAACAATCACACCCAAAGTTAAATCGAACTTAATTGTGTTGTAGCTGAGTATCGGTACCTACTAGATAATTTACGGTGAACCATGAACCGCATGAAGTTCATGGTTCACCCATCTTCCACATCTAAACATATCACAAAACGATACACAAGAAAACTGTATTCCGGTTTTTACCTACGACTTTGTTTGTCTATTGTTTACTTTCTATCATGCAACACGTTGTCGATGTTTGCAATAAGACATGCTTATTTTCCGATATTCATCCAAATCAACAAATCATGATTTTGTAATTTTGTTTTTATCCAATAGAGACCGCCACTTAGAAATGAGTCACTATGCGCAAACAGTTGCGCAGATCGATCACTTTCATTCAAAAATGGCCACTGAGACGAAATATTAGAAAATGTTGCAAAAATAGCTGGAATGTTTGGGAAATGTCTCGCTTGGCGGACTACTTTGTTGTAATCGGTTACGACCATGAAAAAGAGCGTGAGTATGATACGAAACTGTTGATTTATAAGCTTGTGTGATTGCAAAAAGTACCTATATTGTGGCACGGTTATATTTTGGTTGACCCGGCCCATCTGTGATCTGTCTTCAATGCTGGATAAACTCAGGACTTAAATCGAGATTAAGCGAGGATTAAGACCCGCTTCATTAACGTCATATGGTTATGTGATCGATATTTTAGGATTATTATCTATATTCCCAAATGAAAAGCAGACAGAACATAGGTTTTACGTACAGTTTCTTTTATGTACCATTTCTGCCTGACACTAAT
>JAOXYB010030842.1:20554-30656 GCA_028565635.1 Phoronis ovalis
ATTCCCAAATGAAAAGCAGACAGAACATAGGTTTTACGTACAGTTTCTTTTATGTACCATTTCTGCCTGACACTAATATACAAAGCTACATAACGGTAATCGGTATGTGATTTGCGAATATAAATCATGTCTGTACTACTCACTGTAGTTCGAAACCAAACTACTTAATTTAAAGAGGAGTATATGTGTTATGACTAACTCATGAAAATGTGTTCACACTGTTACAGTAAAGGAATTATCGACTTATATTTTTTAAAAATTATCACTGTCCCTATATATATATGTATCGTTAGAATATCAAGTTATAGTTGTCAGACAGTGACATTACCCCCTTCTTCAGTTACTCAACTAGGCTGTATGGAAATTATGCTTAGGGATTATGATGAGACTGACCTCTTTTTTCTAACTAGTTAAATTCACAGCTATCAGCTTAGTATTCAGCACTCTTAGTATATTCTGTTGATTTTTTCCTGTACAGTATCTAGATAACTTAATAAAAGCTTCCACAACAGATCAGCATAAAATCCAAAATGCACCCTTGAAGGTTCATCAGCCATTGATTTTATACTATTGCGCATGCATGAAGGATAGTTGATCTGCGGCCCATTTGCATTAGATGGTGTCCAGGACCCTACAGACAACCCATAAGCTGTCCATAGTAGGGTCATGCATGTAGGAATACTATTCGTATTGATAGAAAAAAAGAAGTGCTAATATGTTCATGGAACTGCTTTTGGTTCAAAACCTTAAAGATGGTGAAATACAGGGACTGCTAAAAACGAGTCGGATCAGCTTCGGTACAGATTTTGCATTGTGTGCTGCATGCAATGGCAGATTCAACCACATTGCGATGACACAGTTTTCATTGGTGGCAGAAAGTCATGATATTAACTGGTTTTACTCTGTGCAATTTTAACATTACGACTGAAACAAGACATGTTGGCTGTAACTCTAAAACAGCCCAAGTATTAGACTAATGTTAGTAGGCTTTGTAATTTAAGATAATTTTTTTTCTCTAAAAAATTGTTTTCCTAAAAAATCATTCAAAAGATTTGTCTAAAAATTTAATGTAAACGACAAAATAATCTGGCAGTCTTAGCTTTGAATTTAAAGGAGAAAAATATATGGCACTCCTAGCTTTACATAGAAACATAAAACATACACATATGATACTGTATTCAACTTTAAGCATTATAAACAACTTTTGTAGGCAAAATTGGCAGAGAGCTTACCAATTTATTCTAGCAACTGTTTTATGTATTATAATTCATTTATTAAAAAACTCCAATCAATGCTTCTAACATAGACTGATGTCAGTCTACCTAAGTATGAACAAGGTTCCACATTGAATAAACAGGAAGCAGATGTAGTTGCATCTCAGTAATCTTTCAAAGTCATTTTATGATATGACATGTTGAGTGTGTAAAGTTCGATTATCAAAGCGTGACATAAGCGACTTGGTGATTTAAAAATATTACTGAAATTATAATGGACCAGGTAATAAAAATGCACCTATTCAAAGGGCAACTTAATTTCTGTCAGCATATAGCAATTAGAATTACATTTTGACATACATCATAAGTCATTTGGCTCCTGAATTCCTCATGTAGGTGTGCATAATAATTTGGTTGTTCTGTCTTGTTTACAGTAGTCCATTCCTCTTTATAGAGCTATCTCATAAAAATCTTTGTTGTTTTATCCTGGTTATCTTTTAAATACAATGATGGTAAGATAAGATTTTTACTTCCAGATGCAAATGTCATGTGATAGCAGCCCATTGTCTGTAGCATATAACACAAATTAATTATTTTTATGGAAACAATACATAATTTATATTATATATCTAGTTCAAGTTTATAGGAATGTTTCCCTTAACTATTTTAAACTAAAATACCTCTTTATAGAACATTTTCAAAGAATAGTATGTTATTCTCACTGGGAAAAATATGTTTGCAGATTGTCTTTTATTCATTATTTATATTCTCAGTTGTTGGGCCTCTTTATTAACTATATGTGCTTAATGTATTGTTATTTGACACAGTTAGTCTCGTTTATTTATATAAAAGTAATTGTAATTTATCAAAAAATAATTTTTTGTCAATCTAAAAACATGTTAAATAAGTTGCTTGAACCTTCCAAAGTTAAAAATTCACGGGGTATCCAACACTTTAATTTGAGTGCAGAAATGTCAATTTGACTAAAAATGCACTAATGCAACTCAAACTTTATCAAGTCTGAGCTCACTGATAATGTTAATTTTCTAAAAAGAAATTTTAAGCTTTAAGCACTCAAGTACACTTTTATAGGTTTTTTATTTCGACCTATTTTGTTTGGGGTCAAAAATGTGACCTCAGGTAAACAAATATACCACAATATGTACATTAATATTGTCAGTTATGAAATATGACACACTCTTCACTGATTAATGCTTATCGTGATTTATGTGTTTAGGGAGAGTTGGAAGTGTAATACTTTGGAAATTTCTGACAAAAAAAGTTTCAGTCTGGTATAATATGAATTAAGGTTACACTGATAGGTCTATCAAAAGAAGAATTGATTAAACAACCTTATGTAATAACAACTTACATAAAGTACTGAGTCCACTGCTTAGACATTCTGAAGTTTTCAAAGAAGTATGTTATAACTGCAGTGATTTAACATGTTACTTTACCTAATTACACAGACTTGCGACGATGTACTATCAGATGTTGTTTTGTAATCCTGCAGACAGATTGCCCCTTTTTTGTGACGTTCCGTCTTGTTGTTTTTTTGCACTATGGTTGGCTTGTCGCCATCACCTACTATATGACAGCCATTGGCACCAGAACCTCCCTTGGGAATACCAAGAATTTTGTGTAATGACCCCGAATTTAATTTTATTTAGATACAACTGCATATATATTTACAATTCATCCAGAAGTGCAATAGTCATGGAATAACTGGCAGTTAGACTTATTTTCAAATATAGTAACAAAAACCTACCGCTGTTATGGACGTAGATCCAGCTGAGAAGTACAGAAAAGAAAAGGGACACAATTTAAAATCAAAAGTTATGAAAGTATAGATTTATTTGCCCACAATTCAATACCATTCTACATCATAATTTAAAGGAAATCGTCCAAATAAAAAGTACTGATGTAAGTCCACTGTGTCATAAAATCACATCTGTAAGTCAGAACATTCTTTTGAACACAAAGGGAGACACAAAGTTGTTAGAACTAGAAAAAAATGACTGTTTAAGTAGTTCAGTTGAAACTCATAGATCCTTTCTTGGTTTACATCGAAATAAGTAAATTTAAACAAAACTGAAAGCAAGCAATGTATATGATTTCCTTTAGGAAACTCATAAACTTTGGGACTCAACTTGTAATGGAAACGAGTCTGAGTCATTTTAATACTAGGAAACATTATAATGGGGAGTGATGTATCGAAACAGCTAAGGGTTTTTTACCTATAACTTATGTACCAACCTATATGACAAGTGTGCATCTTTATTACCAATTGGTGATTTTGTTTCATATTAATATAGCTACAACTGCATGTAAATAAAAGTAGCATTGTTCAAATATATTTTTTCACATTCATATATAAAAATTGAAGGATATTATTGAACATTTTGACTGTAAAGCAGTAGTTTATAAATGTTTAGACTTTGTATTTTTACAGCTGAAAAAAGGTTGGAGTTTCAGATATCATCCCGAAACGCCAGGGAGTAATCTTTTCATAACATGTTGACTGTATACATTTTCCTGGGGGATTAGTTTTGTACTATATTGCCTGATCATGTTTTTGCTTATTTTTATACCTACAGCCTCTGCTGTTTGTATTTTTAAGTAGCCAGAGAACATGTGTAATTATATCTAAATGTCATCAACTGTTATAGCTCCAGAGAATGATTGGATATGTTTTATGAATGTCTAATTAATCAGGACTATAAACTTCTAACAGCTTTTCATACATGCTTAAAAATACACACATTTCTACAGCTACCTATTCTATTGTATGTGCAAAGATTAAGTGTGGAAAATAGAATTCTATAGAGTATGTTGTACTGGCATCGGGACTGACATTGCAATTTCAGTTGCATCATTTTTAAAAAATCATTCCATAGAATAAGCTGTTCTAGGTACACAAGCTAAAGATGGCATTTTTAAAGAGCATGGATGCATGACATATTTTACTTATTTTTGCAATAAATTTGTGGTGGTAATACAAGTGTACCAAAGGCTAGACATCCAAAAGTCATGCATCGCAAAAAACCTTTAGCTAGGCACTTTTAATATTAAACTTTATTCCTAGCAAGGTATGCGTAACATTTCAGAAAATCAAGCTTCAAGGCTTCGTTTTGATTTTAGCTTTTGGCTGTCTCAACTAATTACCCACATTTCTACATATCTCTGTGGCTTCATAAATTTTACAACTCTCACTAGGTTAGTTGTAACATAGATTGATGTTTCTTCTTTTGACCAGATGAAGCAGATGTTCTCCTATATTATTTTTTGGTGGGGATGTATACCTTAAGTTAAAATTTTGTATTTAAATTCTATTATTTTTCAATATTTATTTTTGGAAAACTATCTGCTGGAGAAATTTAGCTTGCTTTTATACTTGTTAGTTTGAAAAATTGACATGCACTAGATTGCATACTGTTCAAACTATTTTAAAGTTTTGATTGCTACAAGGTCTCTATAAATTGTATTGATTAGTTAGGGTCAGCATAAAGTAAGTACTCTGTGGATCTTTTTTCTGCCATATTCTTTGAAGTTTAGGCTAAGTTATCCTTGAGGTAAACAAATTTTTGATTCAAGCAATAAATAATCCAGTCTGCAATAAACAAAATCCAATATTACTAAACACTGCATGTAGTCTGATTTCTTGAAATAATGTTCTTAGATTTGCAATTTAAAACAAATTCGTTTGTCAAAATTGCTAAATGTTTTTTTGATGATGCCCAAAGTATTCTGAGTTGAGATAATTTTTCCTAAATGTTGCACATAAACATTTTTAAAGGTGTATTTGTACAGAATTGATAGGAAGAATATCTTCGTAATATACCTTTAATATTCAGGATTTTTTTCTTTAGTAGATGGGGTACCTGTTGAAATAAATTATTTTATGTAGACCTACATTTACAATTTGAAAAATATAGCAGTGGTATGAAAAATAAAAAAGAAAGTACTGGGATTTTTTTCAAGGGGATTGTTTTGAACAATTTATCACCACTTGCCTTCTGTACTGGTTGTCACCTATTATTGGTGTTGTGATAGTATTATGGTGGCTTCCCAATAGTGTACAGAAAATGTATTCAATTACACATGTTCAATATATATATATAATCACATGATTTTAGTCCGAATGAAATTGACGAAGACATAATGATATTTGCTTCTTGGGACAAGGCGCATCACCTACATTAAAGATTTAACAGCGCTGTTACAGAAGAGCTAACGAATGTTATTTGTGAACAGCTTTCAGATAGCCTGTTAGCCTGGTGTTGTCTACTTTGTTTGTGCCCTCCATATATGGGGATTATCTGTACACAGACCTGACTGAAGTGAAGTGGAAATCTGAAGCATACTTCACATTTGTCAGCATCTGTTATAGTAGAGAGTGAGATAAGCAATAATATGCCAATTACTGTTTGTGTTATAATTAGGTCTAGAGAGATGTTCTGTTACTATAGATATTACTATAATATATGTACAGACCTATTAGTCTCCACCGCAAACTATATATCTTCCAAAATTACGAAAAGTAGAACTGTTTAGAACCACATTAGTGATCCAGAAAAAATATCTAGTTTTGCTGTTTTACCGACTATCTATTTTAGAAAATAACACATTTTAACCAAAAAAATTAAAACCAGTCCGAGACACTGATTTTGAAATCTGTAATAATTCACATTTGCACAGTTGCTCATGTTTACTTTCATATCAGCATAATTGTAAACATCAAACTTACAAAAAATATGTAATATTGCTGCAGGTACACAACTTTGAAAATAAGATGGAACATACTTTTTAAAGAAAAATTGAGTAATTGAGTTGAAGCTCAGCCTACCACAGTTACTGAACATGTTGTAAATAGAACTATGCTTTCCCAGTGTTCTCTCCAGATAAAAAAAAAAAATTAACATGAGCGACGAGAATTTTGTCAAATACAGCATGTTATTGACACCCGAGTTTGATCTGGAGTGAATCTAGATGTGGTCATTTCATTTGCAAACTTTGATTTCAGTCTATGCTTTTTCCACATTTCTGAATGTCAGTTTATTTTGAATACAAAAAGTCTCCAGTAATGCAATAATAGCTAAATTTACCATGATACTGGAAAATGTCAGCTATGAGAAAATAGTCTAGGATGGGCTGATTTAAAAATCGCATCTTTAAAATTCAAGAAGATAACAAAGAATATTAAATTTTAGATAGAAATCCTTTACAGTGATCTTGCTGTATGTCCTTGTAGTTCAGGGCATCTACCTAACAAAGTGATTAATGCTTTATCTACGGTATATACATCTTTTGGGCTGTTGCTGACATAAAAAATATCAATGGGCCAGGATATGTACATCACCATATTTTGTTAGAATGCTGTAAATTTCATGTAGATGTTATAAATATCTTGAACAGTAGACAACATTGTAAATTGTTGAACTGCCTGTTTAAAACAGATGTTGCTTCTAGCTTCTGTTTTGGTCATCAAAGAATTATACTAGGAACTTCTTGGATATGTAAATCCTGTGCTCTGAGTGCTCATTTACATGTAAATAGATTCATAAATTTTGGTAGCCTTCTTTCCCCCCCCCCCCCCCGGCTTTCTTTGTTAGAATTAATGAAATGGATTCCCCACAAAAGTTGCTAAATGGCCCCCTGGTTATCAATTGGGAATTTTGAAATACATCTGATAGTTTCTGATATGTGGGATACATTTTTATAGAATACTATATGATAATGAGTTGATTGACTTGATTGTATTGATAAACCTTATACTAATAATGCATACTAGTTTAAATTTAAGTGAACATCGTGTCTACTTTTTGTGAATTTATAATGATGCAAAAAAATCCATAAAATTGAAATCACGCACTAAAATCTTCTCCGGTGTCTATTCAATACTTTTGTATTAAGACTCCAGAATGAATCAGTAACTTATGTTTGCCCTTGTGGAACATATATCACATGTAGTATATAGAATATATAAATGGCTGTGTCCTCTCTATGTGCTAGTGCAAATACATACATACACATTTACCTGTACATAGTATATAGCAGAAGCTATGCCTGGCATGTAACAGGATCTATATTTGAATATGCACAGATGTTCAGTTCAGTTCAGGGCTTATTCCAAGTAAGATAGTATACATATCTCACATATGCAGATCTACCCAGGAGTCTCCAGGTTTTTTGTTAGAAATTCTTTACTTACATATATAAATTACATTATATTGCATAATGAAACCTATTAACCTCCTGGGGATTAAGATCATTGAGAGTTGGCATCTATGCATATGTACTTATTTGTTGTAAGAGATCTGTTTTATAATCATATATATTCAAACTGACATTACTATAGTATACCTGTTCTATCTGCTTAAAAATTGTTGTTTTTAATTTTTTTGAGGAACAATCATAACATGGATTTAGAAGATATTTCAAAACTTCAAGAATTAAAGAAAAACACAACTTTGTGGTTTTACTGCATATGTTGTGGCCATGTAATGTAAACATTATGACCCATACAAGATAAAGACAGTGTTTTGGCATATTTTGTTGTCATCTCAAGTGTCCTGGTCTGCTTTAGAACAAATACATGCTGATGCTGATACATTGCATTTACCAGGCTTTGAATGGCAATAGCAGAAGCAACAAATTAAGATTATCATAATTAGAAAAAATAACTGCTTGTGTGCACATCAAATGGTGAACTCCGTAGCACATCAAAATTTCACATATGTTGTGTATGGCATAAGTACACCCCTTATAACATTCATCCAAAATAAAATAAAGCAATATACTGGAGCAATTATCTGTTAATGCGATATAGATCAGATCATATATCTGGTTTAACTATCGTAATATGTTTTGAAAACATTTTTGTAAAAAAACAATCACAAAAATAAGGAAATTGAAATAAACGATAGAGAAATGTTGAATGATGAAACCAAAGAGTAAGGACAAATATAATAAATAGAAATATTTTAAATATGCCATTGTTCAGGTGTTTGTTCAAAAGTAAATAAGTTTGCTGAGTAGACCAGACTTTAAATGTTTGCTACATTTATTTCTGAAGTACGATGAATAATTCTGGTAACAGGATGCCCCTTTATCAAACATGCTGTCAAGTGCATGTTTGTGTGGTTACCATAGGTGTAATAATGTCCATCAAAAAAAGAATTTGAACACTTCTTTATTAAGACAAGTGTGCTCAGTGTAACCAATAAATAAGTGTTGGTGCTGAATTGGCATTTTGTGTATTCCCAAAGTATCTTCAAAGTACTTGTGAATTGGTTTACATTTGAGTTGAATTTCTTACAAAATATAGGGATGTTGCTGAATGGAAGAATACTGCTGATTATACTAAAATTAAAATTGGCACATTTTTTAAATAAGCATATTTTTGGTTTGGGCACATTTTAAAAGATGTATGTTTTTATTTACGAAGCGGTTGTCTCTAATCATCTACCCTTTATAAGAAGATCTTGAAGACATTATTAATATGTAAGAAAAAAAATATTATCCAGAGAATGAATATTTCACAAATCCAGAGCATCCTTAGTTAAGTTGTTGAAGCACATAATCCTTGTGGTCAGGGATTGCTTATATATTAAATTAGCTGCCCACAAATTAAACAGGCAGATCTGGAAAAATCATTACACAGTATAACCAGTACAGAGACATAGTTTTTCTGCTTTCTGTCATTACTTTAATTGCGAAACACATGAAAACATGTAAAAAACATAATGGTTTAATTATATTAGATTTATACTTAACAGTTGGCTCTATTCCTTATTCCTAAACTTGTCTTTTAACTGAGTTACTATAAGTTCTATGAAAAATTACATGGAAGCACTAAGGATACCTTTAATTTAATTAATGTTTGATTAAAACTATAAATGTGATTTGCAGAGCTGGTGTCTAGGTAATGTCGGATTTTTCATGAAAATTTATCACAAATGCATTCTATCGTGACAAGATTCTGCTGTTGTATAATAAATCAATACCAAAAAAATTCTTAAAACAATCCCAAAATCTGTCAAAAGTTGGACTTAGGAATATGGTACAACTGCCATGAAATCGGGTACAGTTTTACTTCAAAGGGACAGTAACTTCATATCTGTTATATTGACGGGATTTAGTTTTAGAAGATTTTGGAACAATTTTGTGGTATAAATCAATGCAGAAAGCTATGAAGAAATGGGTACTCCCAGTCCTGACATGAGATATGACAGCAGTGTAACCTTCAGTGTAGGTAGATAGTCCGAATAAAACGTCCAACGCTTATAACATTTCTCCTGACAGCTTCCGTCAGTTACTCAGTTAATATTTGCATTTCCTGTTTACACATTGAAAACCTTCAGTTTAAAGTTAGCAATGCAAAAGCTACCCTGTTTTTCTGTCAATAAATTATGTCTAAATGTTTGATTGCTTTACAGTGTAAAAAACACATGAATGAACTGATGGTCCGTATTTTTAGAAACAAGATTTAATATTTAGCCATTTTGAAAGACATCAACTGTTTTTTCTATAAAACCACCTCCATGGTCATTAACACCAGGCAATACTTATATGTTGACATTCAAGATAATCTTAATGCCTTGATGTGTTTGGCACTGCTTGGAAGGTCATCAGTTGCTTATACCCAGCAGTCATCATACAAAAGTGTTTTTTTAATTACTTATATTTTGTAGGACAACATTGGCTCTTAATTATTTTTGATTGTTAATTGTTCTGTGTGTATAATTATTCTGAAATAACTAAACTTTGAAATTCTTTACATTGTATACTGTTTATGACCCTGTGTAAATTTTGTTTTCTTTTTGGGATCATTGGGACAGCCCCAACACAAATGGTAGAATTTTAATATAAACATGCCTCAAATACTG
>JAOXYB010030854.1:3810-14719 GCA_028565635.1 Phoronis ovalis
ATCCAACCCCCCCTCCAGGGTTAGCACAAAAAATTGCAACCCCCCCCTAAGAGCAACTAAAAAAACCACCCCCCCCCCCCCCCCCCCCCCATTAACAGATAACATCATCCAAAGTTTATCTTTACAAGTTAATTATGGGAACAAATAAAATGCTTCAGGTGATATGAAATAATTTAAGCTGTCAAAATTAAAGATTAGTGATTTAAACAGTATAATAGTAAGCTTTTAATCAGAAAGTATAAATTTTCATATTTAATGTAAACAGGTTTAATTTAGAAATCATTATACTTCTTTCATTATTATTATTTATATCCATCATTAATTTTAATGTCTGCATGCACTGTATTTATAACCAAAACATTATTTCTCTTAGATTATGATATTATTATGACATAATTCATATGAATATAAATTATAAGAAAATTAGTATTTTGAACCATAAGGGCAAACTGTGACAGCTGCAATCTGACAAGTAAGCTGGTCATTTAGGTATTCCCTATAAAAACAACAAAGCCAGCATGAATTTATTCACAAGCAATACGCAGGTTATATGCAATCACTTTTTGGCATTTTGCCAAAAATAGCCTGCAGGACTCTTGCCTTACAATGCACAGAATATTGCAACAATGCAATATGCATAGATTATGATTAATTATGTTCAAATATTTCTTGAGAAAAACTGTGTTATTGCCTGCAGTGGCAGTTTTAAAAGGGTGGATCAACTAGGCCTAAGATTTCACCACTTCTGCATTGATTACTATACATTCGTAAGATGGATTTAAAAACTATATACCACTAGTAATAATGATCAACCAAAAATAGTCAAAAATCAATAAGATTTTGGAAAAACAATTAATACACTTTCAAAAAAAATTCTCTGACTGCCCTCCCACTAATTTCTCCTTAGTATCTTGTCAGGCTCACATTATGAATTGATTCAGACTGTAAATGATACTGGGAAAACATAAAATTAGGTTAAGAGTCTGGTTAAGAGGTCCAGTTCTTATCATCAACATAAAACAATATACAGATTAAAATCAGAATTACTTAACTCTATCTCATTACATGTGGACAATAAATAATTTAAAAAGCACTTTGATAGTGTGAGAAAAGTTTGTAAAAGTGAAAGATCATTTAGCCAGGAAAGATATTTTTAAAACTCTACGAGGACATATATATAGCTAATGCCGTTATGTTGTTTCTGTAGACTGACACTAGTCCTTTGGGTAATTGTTTAATAACCAGATATTTTATAAATTTACTGTAGGTATGAGAGTTTTCCTAAAAGAACCAGTGATCACTGTGTTTACTGTTGCATTGTTGGTACTTATTCTATATTTCTGATGGGTCACAATGCCACACAAAAATTCCAAGATTGCCGCTTAAAACTACCTCAAATAAGATTACCTCTAAAAGAAGATTGTTTCATACAATTTTTGTATTATTTCATATTTAATTCAATTATTTACGGAAACAGAGTAATTGAGCAGACTTATCTTATAAAAATTAAAAGTGCTTGTTGAGGGATCATTAGTAAATACATGTTTTGTATGTTAATGGTACTTAGAGTTTAACAATAAAATATACAAACTTCTTATTCTGACAAATCAGGGACCTGCTGAGACATTGTGTCCGCATTGTGTGCTGTTCTATTTCATTCAAGCTAGTCTCTCCTAAAGACGTGCATTTGCATCAGCGGCTTTTCTAAACAAATACAATACTGACAAAGTTATGTAACAATCTGTGCATTTCAACTTACATGTAGAATATTCAAGTTTTTAACTTACAAAACCACTAGTAATTGTACTATGGAAGAGTAAAAACCCTCTGATCCCATTACAATGTTAAACATTAAGTATCATATAAGCATCCAATTAGTGTCTGTACTCAGCCCAATTATTTGTTATTATTCTTAGCAATTCCCCAGGATATCCTAGCTCTTGGAATCCTCTTACTTGGACTTATATTATAATTAACTTGAAATAATATCCCAATTAAAATAAACCTAAATAATTAGAATGCCAATTAGAATGTTCATAACAAAGGCTTCTATGTGCTGTTTGTCTCTCAGAATGTTTTTACTCATAAAATAGTATTTGGTTTTGTGTATTTAACATTTTTCTAAATTCCTACAATGAACAATTACAGCAGAATCAATTTTACTGTATCATAATTAATTACCATGCATGCACATATAAAGTGTCACCCTGAAAATCAGAAATTCGTATGATACTTTTAACATTTCAGTGGAAAAAAGGATGAAACATTTTTCATCAGCATCAGTGATATTGTTCCTACCAGGATTTCAAATTCAGAATTTTTGAATATCCTATTTGTAAGGAAATTTTTTCTTTTGCAATCCCCATTATGAGGGCTATAGGGGTGTTTTCACGAGCAGCGAGCATTGGGGTCTGTTAAGTCCGAGCAGTGAGTATTTTCTTTTGTCGGTCGTTTTTTGGCTTTTTATTTTTATAACTTGCTGTGACCTTTTTTTTGTTAATTTTTTTTGTTAAGTGCGAGCAGCGAGCATTGTCAATTTTTCAGTGCAAGCATTGCACCCTGGGGGGACCCCCTACCCCCTCCATTATAATTAAGTTCCATATCAGCCGTAAGAAAACCAAGAATCACATGTAGCATTACACCATACAATGAATGTGGGAGAGGGTTCTATTCGTGAAACTGGAATGATCGAGTTCACAGGCGATCATTTTTACTCATTTTTAATCAATGACAAAAGACATAATTAAAGGTCACATTCATGTGATTCAACTGTGCTCGTCAGTGTGAAGTGATTTTGAATGCTTATTGTTGGTACTGGAGAATCATATCAGTGTCTTGCGAAGCAAAAACTTTTCTAGAAGAACATTTGAAAATTACAAAAGAAAAGTGAATTCTGTTAGGTAATATATCCCTCATGTTGAAAAAAAAATGTTTTAACCACTACAATGTTTAAACTAGCCTAGTTACTAGGATATATAAAACATTGAGTTTCACATCATGCTAGCCCAAGGTTACAAATAACATACAAATTTCAGGGTGACAGGAGCGTGTGTGATATACTTTGTTAACTTTACACATGGGGACAAGAGTAGAAGTGATAGGGTCCACGGGAACAAGACCGGGAAATAGGAATATTACTTTGGCCGCGGTTTGATAAGAACCGAAACAAAAATATCCCAGGTAAGACTAAACCCAGACACTACTGTGTTGACTGGTGCAGATCATGATATCGTCCCAGGTTCAATTGACGCGGCTTCCGTCGGCCGGTACCGAGGGATTGTGCCAAAGTTACCTCAGAAATCGAAATTTGTAACTGCGGGGCTTCTCCTGAAATACTTTGTTAACATTTTGATTTTTTTATCAAAATCCGAATATGGCGGGCTTCTCAGATCGCGTCTTTGGCGACGTGGCCACCAGATGTCGCATGCCATAATATCATTTTTGACGAAACAAGATTCACTATTGGTAAACGCGCATTTTCTCCCTCTCCGGTATTGTAAATATATTTTTCTTTTTTGTTTGGGATCTTTAAGTTTCGTTTCAACATGTTAAGTTCTAAAAATAGAACAACAGAGAGTACGGTGTATAGTTCAAATGGAATAGCAACTGCGGCCGCTGGAGACTATGCCCGTGAATGCGTAGACTTAACTGGTGCTGACAATTGGGGAGCTTTGCTTAAAGGACGTTTATCAAATAATCTTGATATTTCTAACGTGAAAGACAGGATGTATTTTCTATTAGAACAACAGAAAACATTTGTAGATAGAATTATCGTTTACAGGAAGGTGCGATACAATGTAAAGTCTGTTTCACTATTTAATGTCGCAGGTGTTGGATCTCTGATCACCGAGAAAAAACATACCTATGCTAGTTTATCTTTTTAATATTAAAGTGAAAACGACAGACTAACCATGTTTAATTCGTGAAAATTTGAATTTTCTAATGATAGGTTTTCGTTGAAAAATGTTTTTTAATACCTCACGTTGAACGTCTGCCCGAAATCAGGACGACCGTGAGCCACCTGGTGTTCTATTGTTTGGACGTAGATCAAGCACAGTTACAGGCATTTATGTTGAGGGGTATTTTAAAAACATTTGTAACATGGTCGCATAAGCGTACACATACATGTAAGCGCCTCGACAAGATTCGATTGTGTTTTTATATAAACGGGCGAATCTTGTCGGATGCCGTGCGATCGAGTTTGAATTTTATCTTATTTGTGTTGGATGTGCATATTATTTTATAAGGAAACACATGCTTAAAATGATAAATGATAAACAAATTTTTACTTGTAAACAGTTAAGGATTTTTAACATTTTTTTTAGAAAAACAGTAAATAATTATTAAAGATATCATCGATATATCCTAAATAATACTCGTGTAGTAAGTATTGTTATGCTGTAGAACCTGCGATGTGAAATAGTGAAATGAACTTTACGATGCATGAGATTAATTTATACTATAGTATAAATTAATATCATCGTTGTAGTATGAATGACATTATGGCACTTTTTAGCTGCCAATTTTTATCATGGGTATCATTACCCCGTCAATACTAGGCAGTGGTCTGATTTATTCACTCAGTACCCGTCAATTCTGTAAAGATGTAAATAACAAACATGGATGTCCCGACTTGGATGAATACCTGTTTCCAAGATAGTACAGTGCTCCTATGATTTTATTTACTATACTGAAGACAAAATTAGGATATTTTTCAAGCAAAATGCTGACTTTATCAAGAAAAAAAAGGTAATATTATGTGCGTATAATTTTAGGAATATGCCGATGCACAAGAGAAGCATAATAAAATTCAAGCCGATATTCCTGGCCGCAGATGGCAAGTGGCACAATGGAAAAAACATTTAATTGATGCTGATTCGTTTACACAATGCTGCAAAGACAAATATGCCTTTATGTTAAAAAGAGAGAGAAAAAATAGAGAGATATTTATTGAAGTAAGTATATGAAGACGATTTGTAAGTTTATAATAATACTATCGCCAAGTACAACTTTAACTTATTTATATCCCAAGTTACTGTTAATGCTCATTGTTTTATTTTTTTTAAACATTATATGAAATCAGTAAATACAAAAGTACTAAACCGGACATGTTCTGCCATCCTTCCTTTTATTCAAATGTTGCTTTCACAAGACCCCCACGAAACTGGACAAGTAATTATTTATAGTGAAATGTGGAGTTGTTTCTTTTAGCAATTACATCTACTAGGACGTTTAATAGTAGATGATACTTCGTCAAAGCAAACGATTTCGGATCAGAATAAACAGCATTACATTGCACGCCATTTGCATGCATTTGCAAGAACTTTAGAGTCACTAGATATTTCGCGTGCTACAAGTAAAATGACATCCATTTGCTCCTGTGTCAAAGGGGTAACTGCTAATGAAGAAATGAGATGTTCTCAAGAGGCGCCTCCTGGTTGTGATACATTAGATACTGCGGTACGAAGAAATAACTCTTATACCTTATCCTTTGTGATAACTAAATGATGCGTTTATGTACAGTACTTATTGGAATGTTTTATCACATTTGCCACATCCTTTAACTAATTCACTATGCTGTTATCTCATTTAATTTGTATTTATTTAAAAACTATGACCCGCTCTACCTAAAAAGCTAAACGCTGTTACACTAAACAGTTCTACTGGACATCACATCACATATTAAATAAGATATAAACATCAATATATCATGGCAATTCAACTGACGTTTTCTTTATCTTTGACAATTTTAGAATTTTTCGAAGGCGCTATTAAAGGGAGGTAACCAAAGATCAAAGGCTACTAATTATGGAAAAAACGTTTTACCTGATAGTCAAAGCAATAATGTTATCAAGAAGAGTATCTTTGAACGCTTTGCTGGAAATTCATCTTCGTGCAAAGCCAATCTGCCAAATGCTAATCAAAAATATTCAAGGAAACGAGATAGATACGGACATGCTAGATTCATTAATTCAGAGACATCGGTAACAAATCCAACCTGTACGAAACTCCGAATGAAGCGTACTACAATGCCTACACATACATCAAAATCTTTATTAGATACACGCGGAAATACGAAAAATCAAAAGAAAAGACCAATTACCGCGCACACTGTAAACGAGAGAAGGCAAAGTCCTGAACTGTTTCGAACAACTAGTTGGTGTAATAATTCTTCACGAAATGACATCACGTCTCTAACTCGCGAGGAGGACTATGACTTTAAGAATGGATGCAAAGAAACCGATATGGCTGTTATCGGACATCTAATGGTAATTAAGCCTGGAGAAGAACATGATTTTGCTGATGCCACTATAAATGCTGGTATCGTAACAAATACACAAAATGATGACGAAGACTCTTATGTTGCACTGAGTGAGCTATCGTTAGGTAAATAGGTGTATTAAAGAATAGCACTACTAGGTATTATGCCTAATTAGACAGGACCCATGTACATTTCAAAATATTATAAGGATGCTTTTGTTGATTGCAAGATATATGGCATAATAAGACAACCCCAATAGCAAACCTGGATTATTCCGATAACCTCGAATGACTGGCACTGCTCCTTTATTAATATGTGCAGTTTTCCCTTTTTTGTTTTTTGGGATAGTCATGCTGATTAGTTTTATTTGAAAATGGATGTAATTTCTTACAAAAGGATAGAGTTCGAAATCTTTTTTGTCCTGTGTCCAGTTTTCACAAACTTTCGCTAGGTGGTCTCTAATCGACCATAGGAAAACGCCATTGCTCATGTCAGCATGAAAAATCCAGTGTATATACTGCATGGAGGCTATCAGATAAAATTGTCCGGAACGCCAGGCAAGATATTATAAACTGTGTGTTACTATTGAAGTGGACTGGAAATAAATTAACTGTATTCTTATGACGATATAGTGAACAACAATTACCTTCTAATGAAGTACGATATAAACATTGAATTCGAATAAAACATATTTTTTCAAAAATTGAAAGTCGATAATTTCATATGTTTTTTTTATTGATATTGTAGATAAAGTTGATTTAGACATGTCCGCATCTGATGATTTACTTATGGAGGCAGCGATCAACGAAGTTGAAGCGGCAAATAAATGTTTACACCGTATGTGCTTCTTATTCCTCTCTAAAATGCATGTGTATAGTCACATTTATTTTTGTTATATCATGGAATTTTATCGATGATGAGTAAGACTCTTGTAAACATTTCTCGACATAAATATCGATTATTAGAGTCGAATTGTTTACGCATTGTCACACACTGACTTATCCCTTCCCAATGTGTAGACAAATGTAGTAGATTTTTTCATTGTATACTTGGTTGATCTATACACTCTATTAAAATATTGCTTATTATTGCAGAATCAATATTTAAAGCTTTTTGTAAACAAAATTATTTTCTTTTAGAAAATCATAAGGTAAACTGGTGGTTTGGATTTCAAAAGCCAGATCCACAAGAAAAAAAGATGTTGGCTGTGAAAGACTATGTTGCACCATACAAAACTCACATTTCGTTCAACAAAGGTAATATATAATATTTACTAAAGCCCGTGTACTTGTCGCGTTTCTTGTTGACTTCAAACACGAATTACTAAATTGAATGCAAAATATGCAATAAAAAAGTAAGTTTGCGCACACTATGATGTACGTTGCATTTGAGAATGTGCATGTTTATCATATTAATTAGCTATAGATTTATTGTTGAATCATACAAGAATGTTTTACTTAATGTTGCTCCGGTACTGTCTCTCTGCTTCACATTTTCAGCGTTTTTCTTTCAGTATGTTGCATGAAATATTCCTAATCTTACCCCCGGGGGTGACAGCCAGAATAACTGGGTACCCATGTTTGTTATGAAGGGTAAAAAAGACCCTTTTGGGACCTAGGAGCTCAAAATTTCTACCCTTATTTGGACCTATGAGCTCAAAACTCATACCCTTCTTTGGCCTTTGGGACCTCAACAACAAAATTTGACAACCAAAAAAAAAAAAGGTTCCCAAAAAAACGCTCGCCAAATAAAATTGACAATCAAAAAATACGTTAGAAAAAAATAACACGACTTTTAAAATTATAATGTAAATAAGGTAGTAAAAACACACTTTTATTATTTTTGGGACTAACTTTTCGTTTTTGTAAGATTTTAAAGCTATTTTATACCCTTTCCAGGGCGTACTGGGTGCCCGGTCTGAATGCTGAAAAACATACCCTTTCGCCCGGTTTTTTGTAACGAACACGCGTACCCAGCTATTCTGACTGTCACCCCCCGGGAATCTTACTTAATCATAATATGCCAACATATTTTTCTTTTGCATGCTAGGCCAGACTATTCATCAGAAGCACCCAGAAAACGCGGAGAATTTAGCATACGGTTGGACAAAATCAGGAAAACTGTTTTCTCTCCGAAAGAAAGGATTTTATCCAGCAAATCTTGTAAAACCAAAACCTAAAAGCGTCTGACAGTTAATAATTTAAGTGATTAAGAAATGTTTGTTATAAATGGTACTGAACAGATACGATTAAATCTACAAGTCTTCCTGTACATTTAATATAGTTGTATAACTTGTTGAATACCTCCGCCACACGTTATTATACCATTTTAAACGGGCGTAACACTACAACTCGATAACCCTAGGATGTACAGACGCCTCGTTTGACAAATTTGGAAAATATCTTACCAATACTTTAGAATAAAATCTGTATCAGACATTTTTTTCTTGTACATTTTGTCAAATATTTCGTTCTTAGTAACAGGAAAGTAACTTTCCCATGTGGTCCCTAACGGTACTTTTTCTCGGGCAGTTCTTCATGTTGTGAAAACTGCTGACGTCAACATTATTCTTGATCACCTTCTCCTTTAGGCTTCTCAAGCAAAGTACTAATCCCCGGAAAGTATCCCAACATATGATCTCGGCTACGGAGTATTGACGTTTTTACAAATACTTTTTACTGAAATCAAAATAATTACGTACGTCCATAAGTTAAACTGTTTCCTTTCAAAAAAAGACATTCGAAAAACTCATCAACTGTCTTCAAAATGGTGTCAACACTGTTACAAATCAATTAAAAGCGCGCAACGACCACTAGGTTATTTTGGATTACAAATTAAAAATATTACTTTACACTTTCTCCGGCTTGCACCAATTTCCAAATTAAATGCATGCAAAATAGGCGTGTGTGACATTTTGTCCAATATTTTAATTAGCTGCTCCGAGCTGCTCCTCCACACTGCTGACAAATACAATTGCAGATGGTGCTATCACATGATTAAACTATCGTAATCGATTTCTTCTACTATAACTTGTGTCAGTTACTTGATTATTCATTAGTGAAGATTTGATAAATAATTTTTGTAAGGCTATAGACATAGTGATGATTTATATGACACCATAATGGACCCCAAAATAAAAAAAGACAAACACAAAGCCAGTTATAAGCAAGAGAACAATTTATTTTTACCAGTAATATGTAATCTTTTGTATTGAATAATGCAAAAGCAATGTTCCTTTTTTCTAAACTGTGCATCCAACTATTGATCTCTAGTTCTTGCTTTGTTTAAACTTTTTGCTATAAGACGCCTGAATGACTTGCTTTCCTTGTCTCCTCAGAAACTGGTTTCTGAAAATAAATTTCAAAAGATTATCAATTACAATATCTTTTGTGGCAACTTTCTTTTCTGCTACATTTTCTGGCTTAAGTTCTAAACACAGGGCAAGACAGTTATGTAATAAGACATTATAACCCAAGGTAGATAGGAATTCGCCATTTCCTCCAATGTCCTTGGCAGAGCTACACAATCAAATCCTATCCAGAACAAGTTAGTAACATATGAAATCTTACACCACTATGTACTCATATCACTTACTTTGATGCTAATCGTCTACCCTTATTCCACACTCCACCAAATGATGGTAGCCACATCTGATCAGAACTTTTCATTTGGCCAAATGTTGTTGCTCCGACACGATTCGGTGGGAGTTTTCTCTTTTGTTCCTGATGCACTGAAAATGAAAGAACATACAATTTTAGTGAACATGTATACATATTCAGGGTTGCCTACCCAAAGCCACATTTAACAAGTAGATTTTTTTTTAGGAATCTCACAACACCTGTAAGATAACAATAAAATGACGCAGACGAACAATTTTCATCGCTATGCCCAACTTCCCTATGATTAAGGCATACAAAACTAGGCTACAGATAACAAGGCATATATGTATAGGTTACAATCTTTTATTTAACTTCATATTTAAGAACATTGTTTGATTGCATTAACATACGATTTTTATGTTTTTTCAAATATTGGTTTTTATGTTGATTCGCTGTAGTCAGTCACAAACAGAATGACTCCGTTCAAGTCATCCAGTTTGCCAATTACCATTGCCTGTTAGATATTGCTATTACTTACAATACTTTTTATAGTCATCTTCTGTTGGACCAATAACTCTTGATGAAGTAGCACTTCCTGCTTCTTTTTTGAACCAAGGAGGAGTAGCCCCAGAGTAAACATTGCCTTCTATATTACCTGTAGGCTGAAATATAAAAATTACCATCAATGGGGATAATTTGATAACAATTTAGTATTTATTGCTATTATTGTTTAGATCACAAATACAGGACGAAAAGTTAATTTAAAAACTTCACTGCAAAAAATATTATAGTTGAAAAATTCATTGAGTGGTACATTAGCACATTTCTGGGGTTATCTGGGGGAGGACAATGTCTTTAAAAATACTGCATCAATGTACACAAAGTGCCTTGTGAAATTATTGTTAAAGCTTGTGAAATTATTGTTAAAGTGGGACTGCCCGTCATTAATTCTGGCTCAGCCCACAAATAAGTAACAAGAGGTCTGCGGGTGCAGACAGATGCCCATCATATGATGTAGTTTCTGTAGTTGTAAAGCCATCTTTGTATG
>JAOXYB010030865.1:0-14718 GCA_028565635.1 Phoronis ovalis
TATATTAATACATTACAGGTTTAACTATCCCGGAAATTGTTACTGCAGATATCATCCAGGGAAGTTTTCCTAAGATAGAAGGTGACCAAATAGTATTACGATCGCTCCAAGATTACAGCCTTCTTCGCCATTATAGGAAAGTACTAGTCTACGTTCAATCTACATTCCAGCATCTCAGTGATGATACACCCTAATGTCGTCTAGCTTTTTTCGTGAGTGTTGGACAAATGTTAACACAAACAGAAACCTCAGCAATGATCAATTGGCATTGTACTACTGTTGTCTTTTTTGCCTGGATAAAATGTGTTTAATGCTGTGCATAACACTGTCTTTTGTATAGAGACAAAAGCAAAGAGATTACTTGGCATATGTAAAGTGATCATTTATTATGACAATAAAAGTAATACAATACTAAATATAAATTAACATAAACGGTACGTTTCATAATGTACGACATGCAGTATAAATACAACTTAGCCCACTACACGACACAAGACGCGAAAATGACGTCATTGCAGTATTTGAATAACAAAAGGGTTTATCATTCTACTAGAAATATTTTAAGGAGTTTTCAAAAGTATACAAATAACTGTTCAAAACTGAGAAAGTATTAACAGATTTCTTTTATAATCCGATTTAATTTGTAACTCGCTACGCGATGCATTACGTAGTGATGCAATAAGCTATTTTTCCAGCAACAGAATCAACAAAACAAAAATAAGCTTGAAAAAGTGACTACAGATACATCTCTTGTTTCTAAAAAAGAAATGGAACGCCACTATACAGCTGAGTAATGCATCAAACTGAAGCTGTAGAAATATTACACAACATTTCCTAAAAAGTAAAGATACAGTGAAGAGGCATGGATGAAGGATTTTTCCCGCAAAAAAGTGAAATTCTAACTTTTAAGACCTTGTAAAATATCGTACAGATAAAGTACAGATTTAAGAAGTTCGAGTTGTATATTTTCAAAATATGACTCCTTTGTTTGTCTATGCTTTCGTTTAATTAGCTAAAATATAATTTAAAGTTTAAGTTTGAATAAAGTGTGCCAAATGATATTTGTTACCTTTACACATTTTGAACACTTTTGTCATCCAGAATGTTTTGTGCACTTTCAAATATCTCTATGTGCCATTTTGACATTTCTGATTTACATTTTTAAGATATGTTGTTCAGAATGATGCATGTAATAAATGCACACTTTATGCAGCAATTCATTTCTGTAAACACGCATTTACAGTTTATGGCCATGCATAGAATATTTAAAACTTAATGGTCTGTTTTTGCGTTCACATTCTTTCCAGTTTATCAGGTTTATTTTTAAAGGTATCTACAGTATTTTCCCTAACAAATTACTGAGATAAACCATTTCGTTGTTCCACTAGATGGCGAAAAAAGAATTAATATTTCTTAGTTGTAATCTACAGTAACACTCATAAATTTCCTATCCATGGCCTCTGGCAACTCGGCATATATTTACAGCAGAAATCACTTTAAGATCAGCATGTATTATGTTGTCTCATTTTCCGTACTCTAAATTTTCCCAGCTTTGTATTATCAGCAAATATCTTGATACTAGATGAAACACTCTCTAAAACTGTATCAGGAACAGTAGTGAGCTAAACACGCATAAACACCGGAAAGTAGTACGTATGTTGTCTGTAACTATTGCTTCCATAAATTTCATATTTGTGATGATAAACGGACATAAACGCTGGTTGATAAACCACCATTTTTATGATAAGACGATGTAAGTTATTTTCCCATTTTCAACAGTTCTTAGGTTTATCCATCGCCGATGGAATTTCTGAATATTTAGTACATCGTTTTGTCTGTTTTCTTCTAGAATTGTTAATTAATATTGTCAGTAACCACTGGTTTAGTCGTCCTAGTTTCTGTACGATCAATTACATAGTTCTAAACAAGTCTATTTTTCTAATAGAAATATTTCTATAGGAACTGAAATCATATTGAGCGTAAAAAAGTGGTCACAATCATTTGAAATTATGATGGATCGTTGTGAAACTTGGGTTGATGTTATATGCCGGCTGGAAATTTGTTGCACTGATACTGTATTGCTGAATTTCCTATATGAAGGTAACAGGACGTACTTTCATCTGTGATCGTTTCATGGTCTCATAGAGAATACTGGGAGTTTCCCATGAACGCCAGCACATGCTGTGAGGATTGGAACCAACTGCTGATCCTAAATGAAAGAATTTTGTTATATTGGCACATTTTAGTATATATAGTTCCTTTATGTAGCGGTATATGATGTTGACACAAGCACTGTAAGTATATACCGTTACAGCTGGTGGGACTTCTTAATTTGAAAGTGCTAAATAGGACTACAATAACTTAGTTATAATAGTCCAAGGTCCTAAGCATGATTACCTTTTACGCAAAACTACTGTGTCTTAGAATTTCAAAACCAGCGTCATTGCTTATTAATGTTCTCAGTAGTGACAGACATTTTTCAAAACCAACATATTTCATAATTTTAACTAACATGTAATAACGATAGACATTTACAGCACTCGACTTGGTGTACGTCATACACACTATTATAGTGTTATAGCATGTTGCAAAATAGTTAAATTTACTTTATACTCAATCATTATGGTCTTTTGAGAATTACAACGTACATAAAAATGGCATGCTGCCTATACTAAATTGAAATATTATGACATTATTACAATTTTTGAAGAGCTCACGAGTTGTTAGCATTAACATGTTAATATTGCTACTATTTCCCTGATGTTCCAAATTTTAACATTTTTGATAAACCTATTTGTCCTTGAAAAATAAATGAAATTTATTAATCCTGTTCAGAATATTAAGTTTCGCAGTTGGATAAATCCAAAATGGCTGCCATTTGGGAGATAGTCAAGGATGAATACATGTTTTATTAGATTTATAGTATTCGCAACAAATAAACGAAACAGTGGATTAAAAGTGTATTATATGACACATATCACCACGTTACAAAGGGAAAACAATTCTCCGTTCACTTTTTGAATGTCACAGCGATATCTCATCTCAACTTTTATAATTGTAAATAGTATTTTTGTAACAAAGTTCACTCAAAAACTGGCATAGGGAAACCATTAGATTCCCTATCAAACATCCCTGAAAAACGTTAAAAAGGTTCATGTAAATAAAAAAGAGAGCAACAATCCTCGAACTATTATGTATTTCTCACGTGAGAGTACAGATTTTCGTACATTTTACCAGTTAATTATTCATGCAGTCTTTAACATAGTGATTTCGATAAAATTGCTTCAGTATCAAACCTACCAATGCATATCACTATTCCAATTGAAAATAGGCCCGAATTCAAATTTCAATTTGTAATATATTGTAATATTTTCAAGAATTGCTTTAATCAGAAAGTAAAACGAGTTGATATTACAATTAAGACACCCAAAATAATAACTCCAAGCATTAAAATGCTGGTACTATGTTGATATATATGTAGTGTCAACAACTCCTCCTGCAACGGTGTACCAACTGCTCAATTTTATACCCCAGATAATCATACTGAAGAGAAGAAAACTTGTGTTTAAGCTTACATTAATACACTAAAATATTAAAACTGCATTGTCAGTTGATATCAGTTAGAATACCACAGTAAAATTAAATAGGTGACATGCATGAAACTGATCAATTTCCTAATAGAAAGACAATACAATTATAATTATTTTTGATATCTCCCTTTTTAAAATATAACAACATTTATTCAAGTAATACTGATGAAATCCGGAATTTTAACTTGGTGCTTTTATTTCCGGTGACAGGTTTATATGGGTACTACCTGCATAGATCCCGTTGAGGTTTGCACTGAGACAACCCTGGAACCACCATCCAGCACTGTAATCCTGGGCACAATTAGCTGAACCATGACTGTCATTGTCATTGTCAAATGTGCTGAATTTCATACCACTGTGCTTGTATGAAAAACTTTCTCCTACATAAAAATAAGTAGATTTTAACATTTAAATTAATTTGGATGGCCATGCATACACGCATTGGAAGCGTAAATTTACCGTAGGATTCTTAACATAGCAGATATCATAAGCAGATATACAGAACCTGAGCACATAATATAGACATGATAGTCGTACACTGATACACTTGTGACATGTTCTATGCAAATTGAAACCATTTGACATCTTGTTGTTAGCCTTAAATCGGTTTTCGGCGAGCTATGTAATGTAACAGTTAAACTGTACACGTGTACACTGTACCTGCAGTTCCGGAATATCCAGTAACTGTCAAACGATATTCATTGCTTTCACCTGAAACGCTAAAATTGCTGTACGTCGCATAAGCACTGCCATTATTAAAGTTTGTTAGTTCAATTCGCAGCTCGGACTCATCTTGTGCAGTAAGCAGCTGCAGCGCATCATTTCCTATTTTAATAAAATGTAATTATAAAAATGAGAAAGTTGTTTACAAAATAGTCATACTGGAGATGGCCACTTCCAGAAAAAATAGAAGATTATCGGTAACTCTGTTAAACCTCCCACAATTAGTATTTCTAATAATTTAACACTAATGATTATATTATAAAACTTACCCATCCAGTATTCACCATACGGATCCCCAAATCCTGTCTTGTAATCTGTCCAGTTGCGATAAAATTCAACAGAACCATCGACACGATTTTGAAACACCTAAACCAGAATATATGCTAATAACTAAAACAAATTTAAATTACTTTACTTTCATTTTCTCACAAACTGAGACTTCACTTTCACTTTTTCAAAAACTGATATAAATTAAGTTCGTCACTGGAGCAATAATCAATACAAAAATGGCGGTATGCAAACACATGCTGACAAATTTTATAGATAACTCCATCCCTTCCTAAGTTTTGGCATTTTTTAGTAATAGAGAATGTATTAAGGTAATTTTTTCTAATACATTAAAAAAAAAAATTATGAAAGTAAACATGCTTTACTACAAAAGTTATGTAGATGCATGCAAACTATGTAATTACTATTCGGTTCCGAGCTTTAACAGTTGCTTAGTCTATCTACATATAATATCATGAATTCCATTTATCAGGTACCTAGATGTAAATGCGTAACACAGTGCAAGGAAACCTACAAGCAATCCTTGCTTACATAATATGAAATAACTTAATGAGTTGTTGACCAAATATAACGTTTTAGAACAGAATTTCTTATCTTTTCATTTTCAAAATTGTTAGAAATTTTAGTTCCATGACTCGCCAAGAGACATGGCACGAGCGATATCCCTATGGTATTATAGCGTCACATAACACTGTCCCGGTCGAATTTTACTAGGTGGTTCATAAAAATACATGTGTTAAGGCTAAGCTAAAGTATTACAGTTTTTCTCACATGGTACATGTATCTTCAATCAGTAACATTCAGTGTAGTCAGTGATATTTTCAGACTCGTGTGTGGAATACAGAAGACATAATTAGCATCTAACGGCATCTTATAAAAATATTAGTTGGTACATCCTGCAGAAAAATCTAGTGGTATTAATCGTAATAACGTAGCACTACTCAGTAAGCTTGAGCTGTGCTGGCCTCGGATAGTTCCTTAAAAAAAATTAGGGGGTGTAGAGGTGTGTCTTGCTGGACAGAAATCCATCGGATTATAGTTAAAATATAGAGGGTGTTTTTGAACAAGAATGATAGCTGTTGCTTGTGAAATTAACGAAAATCTGTGGGCGCATCACGTGACCTCGTATCAGTTCGCATAGGTGAGGTCAAGTTCAAGTAGCTCAAGGTTCCGATCGGAGAAATCACCAGGGGGTTCAATTTCTGGCAAATATCTCGAAATCCGTGCGGTCACTTGGGGGTAAATGGATCGGTTTTCCTAAGATATATGTGTGATGCAAGTGGACCGAGAGAGAAATTGGCGCTCAGCATTGGCATTTTTTTAACAAGTATATTTGAAATCGTTCATTTAACATTGCGCTGGATGGGACTTCCTACTGTTGTATGCTACCATAATAACGTTTTAAATAGGTTAACGACAATCCCAATATTTGTTTTGATCAAATTGTAAATATCTTTGAATTACTAATAAATGTTTAAAAAATATTTAATCTGATGATATACTAAAAAAGTAAAAATGATTTATAAACACTGGCTTTTCCTGTAGGATGTACATTATAATTTGTCTGAGGTACATTGATATTTAACATCAATTAATTTTCATGCATTTCTCACACGAGTATGAAAATACCAATATTACATAGCCTGAATGTTAAACTTTCCTAAAACATTTATTTTGTACAAAAAATGTAGTACTGATTATTCACGATTTTTTATTAAAACCGTAACGAGCCTCCAGCCTAGCCTTAACAAAACACCTTACCGTCCACCCTCCACCGTCAGTGTCCTGATCACAGTAGACGAATACAGGACTGCTTGAGTTGAGTGGAAAGATACTATACACACCGCTTTGTGTAAAACCCTCATTGTACCTACAGGCGCAGTTACTGCAATGTGCTATAATGAATAAAAACATCGCAACAAATAGCTAGAGTCTCAAATATAATAAGTCATAGATACTAATGGTTGGAAATGACTCAGTTAGTACATGGCGTTCATTCCACGGAATATCATCACGAGACAAGTTAAATGATCCACGTCCTTGCAGCCGCCCGTTGATTCACTTATGTAGCATAAAATGATCACACTTGAATTCACAGATTATGTTTTTCGGGATTTTGCAAAATAAAAAGTCAAGTCAAGATTTAAACGCTTCGTTAGATTAAATTTATGACATTAAGCACAGAATATTAAGAAATATTTTTAGGTGCCTCATCTCAACGTATTTGTCAGAAGACCTACATGTACACTTGGGGTGATGAATAATTTTAAATTTCAGATTTTGACATTTTGCGTAAATGCAATGATTTCCACGATAAAACTAGAGGCTTAAGTTTAATTCAGCATCTTACGTGGCAACTTAAACATCTCAAACAGGAAAATTATACAAATTCCAAGGAAATATGTTTTAGAATCAATGCTTTTTGTAAATACGGAAATATGCGTATAAATCGTAATATTTCTTATGTTAAGCAGTTAGTAATTTAAGCGAACAGAAATAAGTATATGCAACAACGTTTATTACTAAATTCTCACAATAAGTAAAACAAAAACACCTACGTTCCCACACATACTGAAGTTTCCACAATGTCCATCCGTACTCGGAGTCTTTTGTTCCAATCGTTGGATAATACGCATTAATCTCATTAATCTCACAAGTGTTGTTTGGTTTGAAAAAGTTAACACTATGACAGGATTTCCAGTATTTTCTGTATTTATCCAAGCAATGCAGTGAGCATTCGGTTTCAGATTTCACATCCATTTCAACCACAGCACTGCTCAGAAACCGTGTATTTGTTTCAGCAATAAACAAACCTGTTTCAGCACTGAACAACCCGCAAATCATATTCAAAGTTACGAAACATAAACTAGCTAAGCGTCTGCTGGTTTTCATTTTTAACTTGTTTGATTAAAGATTAAAAATTATATTAAAACTCTTTTTTAAATATTTTTAATGATTGTAACTAAATCTACTACAACATGTCTACGATCTATCCAACTATTACTTTATGGTAGTGAAATGCAGCTTCTGATTTATAAAAAACAAGCGAAAGTTTAATTCTTGGCTTTACGGTACGGCGCGATCCAGGCACTAAGTCTTCCACTCTGCTTATCCGTGCATTATCAGTCAAAACCGAAATCTAATGACGGAAAAAGTGCATGAATCAGTCAAATACAATTATTTACATTGTCTCCAGTCTATCATAAAGCTGTCTGAAATTCTATATTTAAATCTAGATTGCCTAGTTTACATTTGTCTATAAAACGACGAAGCTTTGAGTAAAAAGACAGAGAACGTGATTAGAACACTAACATATATTTGCTTAGAGTATAGATTATGTTTAGATAACTCGTTGAAAAATTAACAGCTACAATACATAGTCAATTCATGTTAAATATTTCAAAAACGAGTACTAGTTGAAATGTAACAATACCTTTCTGGGAACTATTTAATTTAACAAATCAGGCATCTATTGACGATTGCAAACAGGAAACAGTTCTGTTTGCGTAGGTAATAAACATAGACTTTTTGATGATCATTTAATCGTTAAAATGCTAAAGTAATATAAATATGATATATTTATTTTCAAATTAAAGCACAATAAATGCAGACGGTCTTTGTTCAGCTTTTTATAATCAGTAACGTTATCTAGCTTAATTTCAAAATTATAGGAACCATTCAACCTTTTATTTTATTTTAAGTAGATATTCAATCATGTAGTTGCAATGTAACTACATGTCATCATTTCCCCGGCATATAATCTTTTCTTTAACAATTATTCATCAAATGGTTGAAAAAAAGGTATTTCTTTTTTAAAAGATAATAAAATGCATATTTTCAATCTCCTAGATAAACGTCAATAAAATATCTAAGCAAACAGTTTCCCTTTTTATTTCAATGTAGATTAGTCATGAGAGAATCTATCTAGTACACTACACAGGGATGCCTAACGTACACCGATTAGAACATATATACAATCGTTTTCCGTACCGTGTTCGTTGGAAACACACTACAAGTTCTTTTCGCTAGGATAATTTACTAGAAACATGGACCTTAGACCTGGAGATATCCATATGCCCAGACAAAAGGTCGGTCGTGTTCAATGGACGAAGATTTATATTCATGCCTCTGGTGCGTGTCCAACGAACTGGATCCGACTGGATCCGCGAAAAACAATTATATGTTCTATTTGGTGGATGCCAGGAAGCTTTGGAAACACGCAGGTAGTTCCCAGCTTAATTATAACGCAAATGACACAAAAATGTAAATAACTCCTCCTATAAGTAATAACATACACCTTTGTATGAGTGATCAAGACGAAACTGTGCACGTATAACTACAATATATGCTATAAAGAAACATGGTCTGATCTGAAAGCACAGCGTTCATCGTAACACCTGGTTACATTAAAAGTATTTCTTGTGGATTCTCAAGTCTATTTATCGAGCACCGTCGAATCCTAAAGGACGTATTTTCATCTGTGACATTTTCATGGTCCTGTGATTGTCAAATGGCCAGCTGTTTACACCTGTACAACGGGATGCCGACCAACTCATGCTATCTGGGTTGTTATCATTTGACATTCCTAAATATAAATCATAAAATAAATATGCTATCGAAATTACAAAGGTGTTTTTATAGTCACATAAGGGAGATCAAATATTACTGTTTGAAATAAGTTTTTCCATTTCCCCGTCTGATTAAAAATATTCAAAGATGTACACAGCTAATACTTGCATATTTTGTCCAAAGCGGCTCAATTTCAATTTGATTTATCTAACTCATTACTAAAACATCTCATCTAAAAATCTATACCTCCATTTCAACTTGACCCTAGTATGTACACCAGAAAGCGAAATTTCGGTAGGCAAATGGTTCATAAATATTACCAAGTTCTAACTTTAATAATATTGATTTTTAAGATTCAAACGAATAATTCTGACAATTTTTGCTATTGTATTTATGTTCACAAATCAGAGTAAAGTTTCACAAAAAAGTAACAAACATTTATTTAGTTCTCTTCAGAAATCATCATGATTACGGCATATTTATGCGTTTTAGCCCTTAATTCTAGAGGTAATATTTAATATTTTTAAATCTGTCCCTGCAAATGGCCAGTTTTTTTAAAAATATTTTGCACATGACTGTAAAAAAGAGTTTTTGATATATGTGTTTATCGTTTATCATTCAATTATAATTAACACTATGTGAACCATTTTTGCCTTTTACCGAGTTTACAGTCATGATCAGCATTCGTGCTCACATTTTTACTCAGCTGAAAAACAAACCGAAAAAATAACGTAATTCAGAACATTCTGGTGCAAACATCATAACTTTCTTAATTGGTGTGTAGTCGGTCTAAACTTCATATTGATTATTTAATTACTGATTTTTTAAGAAAATTTACTTTGATAAGAGTTTAACTCGGTTCGAAGGCGGTGTGTAGTAGAGTTATGGCTTTATGATGGTTTGTTGAATGTAGTATTCTCCTTGCACCATGCATTGATATATAAGAAATAATAGTATACCTCTAGCTGTTAAAAAAAATTAAGTAATAAATATTTAATATTTAAATTTTAATATCATAGTAGCACAGAAGGTATATTATTGTATATATTATACAAAACAATGAATTTAATTAGTGTGTACACTCCTAGTCATTATACTTTAAGTATAGCTTAAGCGCCACTATGCACCGTCTAAAAATATATCCGCTAGTGTTCCGTACCTTCTCAACTGACGTCTGGGCCTTTAAAATCATAGTCAATTTTCGTTAATTATCTCGAAAAGGAGAAGAACGATACTCTCTTGATTTATATATAAAGTGCCCGAGCAATTCTCGGCGCCTGTACTCAACGACCCAATGACTGCATGATATATAAATTAAGAGATTATACTTAATATACGGATCGTTTTTTGAACATGATACATGTAGGTTACCAATAGTTCCTTTCGATTCATTCAGCACGTATATTGAATGTTTCTCGAATGTTCTCTGAGTGATTTACTTTCATATGTATGTTTCTAGTGAGGTTTTCCTGTAAAATGAATTACAACTTGGTTCGCAGGAAGTTATTTCAGCAACACATACATTGATGAGCCTACCTGTATATGGTCCATTTAGGTTAGTTACGTGACACGCCCTATACCACCATCCACCATGCCAAGATTTGGCACAATTTTCAGTAAGTATATCATTGTCGTCATCGTAAGTGGTGAATTTCATACCATTGTGTTCACTAAGGCAGTCCCCTGAACAAACATATACCAATAATTAAGTTATGCATTTTTATATTTTAGAGAGGTTAATGTGCAGGGAAGGAGTAAGGAAAAGGTGTCTTTCGGTTGCTTGAAAGAATCCCATAATTGTTTGACAAAACGAGACATTTACAAACTGCGACATGAAAGCCACTTTCAAATAAATAAAATAGCAACCAAGGTCGTCCGGGAGAGGCAAAAATGTAGAATTAAAATTAAAATGCTCAGTAATACAGTAGACGCACTATAGAAACTACTGACTACCCCTAGGATATACTATAGTATAAATTAAACTCAGATTTAATTGTGTTGTGGGTTACCCTATGCAATGTAATCGGGAGTGTAATCATCAAAAACGTTGAGATTCAACATGTTTTTAAAAGCAGTTATTTAAATTTATATAAATCACATACCAGCAGTCCCCGAAGGTTCACTCGCTGTCAAGCGGTAATCGTCGCTCTCATCCGCAACGTTAAATTTGTTGTATAAAGTGTAAGCAGTACCATAAGAAAAACTTGTTAGATCAATTCGCAGTTCATACTCATTTATTGATGTTAGCTTGTGTAACATTTCATTACCTGTAAGAATTGTGGCATGATTCTATAATCATAAAAGAAAAATTGTAAATCAAGTTCAAATTCCTCATCTTTAGTTTAACTATAAGTACATATATGCATAACTTATACAGACGAATGCTCTCTATCCGGTTTAGCTTACTCAACTAATGATCCAACTCACCGATCCAGTATTCAGCATAAGGATCTCCAAATCCTGTTTTATAATCAGTCCAATTACGATAGAAGTCAACAGAACCATCGAAACGGTTTTGGAACACCTGAAACATTTAAATATTACATGATATAACAACTCAAAACTGACAATTGAAGTTCAATATTATAGTTGTCTTTTTTACAAAGCTATTCGTAGCCGGTAAATTCACACTGATGATTGCTATTTATCATACTTTTTTAGGACAACAATTGTCAAACACATTACCGTCCACCCTCCGCCATCTGTTTCCTGATCGCAAAACACTCGCCTGTAGGTATTGCTTGGGTGGAGAGCATACACACCACTCTGTGTGTACCCTGCCGTATACCAAAGGGAGCAGTCAATGAGTGCTAAAATACAATCCAAAATTGCAATATAAATTGCTGGAAATGAAATGTAACTTGTACAATCTTAAGTGACCTAGCTAGTTCCATCAGTTTTTTACACTGTCCAGACGACTAAATGCGTGTGTTTACAGTGATTCTCAACTATTGATAATGGTTCTTGTATAAACTTAGGCCCTACTAAATATGTTTGAATTGCTTTTTGATACACTTGCGCATACGAATAAGGTCAGTTAGAAAATGGAAATATAAAGTGTAGTAAATCTGGTGTGATTGCTATTTATAAAATTATGCTTAGAAGCACGTGACTTCATAATCTTGTTAACAAAGTGTTTGTATATAGTTAAGTTACAGAGTTACATAATTGTATTTAATATGATTATTCTGACAGCAGGCTGTCAAACTATTACAGAAAAGACAGATAGTTTGAAATGCCCTGTGAAGAAGCTCTTCGATCTCATAAACGTTACTGATACTGCTGATACTTACTTCCCCAGATTTCATTAAGTTTCCAGAACGTCCAACCATAAACGATGACATTTCCTCCTGGAGTCGGATGATATGCATTTATTTCGCAAGTTCTATTTGGCTTGTAAAAATTAACCCCATGGCATGAATTCCACTGTTTCCTGTGTTCATTCAAACAATATGTCACACATTCCGTAACCGATCTAGATTTTATGTCCGACGCAACATTATTATGAAAACGAATATTTTTTTCAGCAAAGAACGTACCAGAAAAAGAGATTTCGGTACTGGACATACCACAAATAATGCTTGCACTTAGATAATACAGGAATAGAAAGTATTTGATTTTCATCTTGTTTCTGGTTTATTCTGCAAGTTTCGTTACTTTATTGTGTGGTAATAATGATTATCAAAACACTCTATACAGTTCATGCAGCTTTCAATATATCAGAAACACCGGGAAAGAAAACTTTTGTTTCTTTCTTCTGTAGGAGCAGTTAATTATGTGTTTTGAGTTACATCCGTAAACGGCATCACTTGACGGTAGTACATTTATACAGTTGCGAAATATCCTTATGAAGGAGTAATAAACGAAAAATAAAACTTCTACCTCCCGCCTCTGTCCGTCCTAAAGTGAAAATCCGCGTTTTATTATCATAGTTTTGCATAAAATATTACACTGTACAACAGGCTAAAAAAACACAAAAAAACGGAAAACATGTTTAAATATTAAGGAAATCATTTGTAATTTAACTATGAAAAAAAGCAAGCATCACTAAGTAACTTTCAACATATACGTAATGGAAAGTATATTATAGAAAGAAGCGTTGAATATAGACTTAACTTTATGATCGTAGTTCTGTGCACATCAATTCAGGTATTAAAAATAAAAATCATGAAAACTTGACATTGTGTCCTGTCATATAATCAGAGCATTTCAAATCGTTACATGAAACCTCTTTGTTAGGATTACTTTTAGTCATGGCGTTGTTAATCGTGCTTGATATTTGTACTTCGTATCAATTTTTAATATAAACGTTGTTTCAAGTTTTTGTTCAGATACTCAAGTTTTAGAATGTGTGACTACTTCCGGTGGAACACAACTACTTAACTCCGCTTGTTCTACTCATATGATACACAAAACGTTCCCAAATGCAATGAAAACAAAAGTCAGCAGAATCATTAAAATAGTTTTGAAACATCTAAGGGATCATCTCAAAAGCTATCGCAATGACCGCAAACGTATAGTGTCTCGTATAGCCGGGGTAGGGAGGTTAAAATCCCCCTACGTTTATGGTTTGAGTGCGAAATGAGAAATTCATGCCTAGTATATATACGATACGACACCCCCTTTGGAACAGAAAACATTTCTTTTGTTTACTGCACTTATTCTGGACGTATAGGACTGGAATTTTTTTTTCTGGCAGCACTGAGACGTTTCAGCGACCTTTTTCGATTACTGAACTGACGGCCCTGATTTCGCTCTTGAAATTGGTTATCAGTTCAACTGCGTGACGTCCAAATCTCACTAACCCCATACTTTTGACCAAGGGGGTGGGGGTAATTCCTAGACGAAACACTATATATACGTTTGCTGTCATTGCGATAACTTTGAGATGATCCTAATCAATAAGGAGAAAGTAGAATAACAGAGACCAAAATAAAATGAACGTTTCAGTTTATTTAAAATAAATTTATTTTCTACAAAAAACTAAATAAACTGAAACGGTAGTTTTATTGGAGTCGTGGAAATTCTATTTTTTTAAATTTATTGCTATATTTATTTGGGATTCTCTTCCGTGCATCTGTTGCATCATGTATCCGACCCACCAATGTTTATCTGGTTAAACTCTATTTCTATTCCTTTTCATATATTAAACTAATTAATTTTCATTTTAATTCATCAAACAGAAAATATATATATGATTTATCCAGTTAGAGCATACAGTTTTCTACTGATATAGAGCCATGCATGCAGTAAATCCGCCGGGGTTTTGTAATCTGATATTATCAGAACGTCTAATTACGGTATTTTACCTGAATTAGATGAAATTAACAGTCAAGTAAATGAACACTGTACAAATATATCAGATATACACAATACCGAGCTATTAACTATCCACTGCTCCTAGTAAATAATGACTTCCTATAGGGTAGCACTTGTACGAGCATATACGGGTATCCACTTTTTACCTGAGTGGCTCCCCTGAGGATGGTTTTAAGAATGTAGCAGCATAGCAGAGTATCTTTGATAAAATCTTTCTCATAACATATCT
>JAOXYB010030876.1:0-14718 GCA_028565635.1 Phoronis ovalis
TAGCGCCAACCTGAAAAGAAGTCGTCGTATTTTGAACCCGCTTCCGAGAATGTATTAAATTCCGTATCAACGTTCACATTGCTTTTTCCATTCACTTCATCTTTCGGTTGCGAAATAGGTGACCACAAGACGTTTCTGAGAAATAGTAGCACAGGCCTTACCTAAGTGATTAGCCTTAGGCTGCGCCTTTAGACTGAGGGCGATCATTGCCGGGTGATGTGTTACCTCAGTCGTTTATATTACTTACATCCCTTAGGAGATGGGACCACAATTTAACGTGGTCACTCAAGCAGTCGAGGAATAAATATACTAGCATCAGTCACCTTGAAATGCAAACACAGACCCAGAATCAGACTCGGGACATGCCATGTGGGATGGACGTGCTAATCATTACATCACCGCGGTTGTCTATAGTAATATACATTATATATCATTATAAAATGAGCCCTTACGCAAAAAAATATGGTAAAAACTAAAGATTATTATGCAACCTTAATTCTCTCAGTAAGCGTTTCGTGCTGGCATGACCACCAAACTTTTTGGCTACCCCACATTAAAAACTATACCCAATCACAAAAGACAAGCTTAAATAATCCCATCAAAATTTGATAAATTTCACCTAGAAAAAACAAAAATTGGTGTCAAGCTCTCGATCTCTCAGTGATTCCCCTTTCAAACAAAACAACCAAAATGCCAACGCAAATGAGCAAAAAAGGAAATTTGACACGGACAAATTATGGCGCCTTGGTTCGGCTGTACCATGTCACCTGATTCTTGTAAAGTTTCCTATTATAATAGGGGAAATTATGAACACAGGTCCATTTTTTAATTAAATAAGTCTGCACTAACTAACATATAACATGTTCGGGTTTTACCTCAAATATAATAGGGGGATTAGGTAAGTAACGAGATCCATCATCCAAAACACGATTCATCTTTCTATATACATACAAATCTTTATTAATTACTACGACACTGTAATATAATTACACTGAACATACAATCGTGTGCCTATTTTAAGGCAGCTATGCTTGTTTAAAGAAAATCCAAACATGCGTCTTGAGAACAACCGAACTAGAGGTCACCACAGCTTTTGTTGTATCTAATGTTTTAAAACTTCTCAGCCTTACTTATTACCTACATACACCCTTTATTAACATAACAGCCAGTATGATTGCCCGCATTGGCGTGTAGAAGAAATCATATGCATCATTCCGACTTGCATGTACTCGAGAACAACATATGGTCTTTTTTCACAATAGGTAGTTATCCTGCAACACCAGATTTTGCTAACAAAATCCGTAAACGATTTGAATCTTCTAATGACAGAATGGATTACTTGTATCACGTTTTAATTTGCTTCACTGTTGCTGCCTGGCTTGTTCATGAAACCAGTGCTTGGTGCGCAAAGTCAGATATTAAAATGGAAACACAGCGTAAGCATTTTTAAAGGCAACATTCTACAAGCTTAATTTTAATTCATTATTTTGATATATTAATTAACAATCGTAACTTTTTAAAACTGCTGCATTTTTTTATAATTTTTATAATAATGTAATATAAACTGAGAAAGTGTTAAGTACTTTAAGACAATTTTTCTGATTTTTGCAATTTTAAGATACATTTTGTAAATCAGTGCTAAAGTGTTTATTTTGATATACAATATGACTGGATTATTTTACATTATATTGTTAAGTACTTGCAAACTTATTCTGCATTACCGGGGTTGCATTTCATGGAAAAAATCCAATATGGCCGCCAATAAAAATTCAATATCAAGAAAGTCATATTTTATTATGAACTGCATATAATTCCGAAATTTAACTCAAAACCATGTGATTTAAGCAATATGATTACTTTTTACCGTAAAGCAACTTCTTAAGTGGGGAATAAATTTAGCAAATACAGATGTCATTCCTGTAAATATGTCCGATCACCAAATGACCAACATTATGTGAACATATACTACACATTACTATATTGACTCTTGCATGAATGAAAACTTTAAAAAATCGCCAAACAAACAAATAACGTGGTTGTAATATTTGATGAAGTACTGTCAACAAATATATATATACAGCGTATATACAGTACCATATTTAGCTTGAATATTAGTAATACGATTTTTAATAAACACAAGATCTAGAGCTGAAAGTATTTTTGCTATAACGATTTTACTGTATACTAATTTGCTAACCATAGAGTCAAACTATTTTACTACAGTTTGAAATTGCATGTTACAAATTTGTTCACTTTCGACCGTTGCTCTCTGTAAAAAGGGTTTGTATGAACTTTTGTTGGTGCACATGTACCGTTTTAAAAATCGAAATTTATTGGTTGACTACATACACTAGGTCAAAAGAGCATCTGTATTTATAACTGTTTGTTTTTTTCACAGCCGTGGGACCTCCTTTACTATATTGTGAATATAAGGATATAAAAGTATTAGTTGGAAGCAAGTTTACCACATTGGATTGTGTATCTTGCAATTGTTTGAATTCTGGACTTTCGTGTTGTGGGTAGGTAGACATCGGCTATCACATCTAATCAGATATGATATTTGTAAGATTAGATCGAATTTTCATTCATGTACTTCAACACATGTTGATTAGCCATCCTATGATATTCAAGTCACTGCTAGATTAAGTTGCGACAAAAATGTTTTCAATGTGGAAGATAGCATTTAAAAGAAATATTTCTTTGCAAGCTCTCCCGATGGGTCATCATCCTATTCGTTACTTTATGTCATATGCATTTCAGTCATGGAGTCGTTCACGCAGCACCTGGTTGTACAGTGGTGATTACATCTTGCAAACATTACCATGTTTTGGAAGATGATCATACCAAAGATTGTGTTACAGGAGAAGAAATATATTTTCCAGTCGGAAAATAAAAAGAAAAGCTAGGGATCTTTAAGTGCATAACATAATCTGTTGTTATGTAGGAAAAGTTTCAAAATGAATTGAAAGTAATAAGTATATAATAAAAACGCTAAATATGTTTTAGTAAGAAATTCTTATCCCTTTTATTCCCGCTTCTAGTCAACCACTTCCTGTATACAAATTTAGGGCTTCCTGAGTGATAGTTCTTGACTGTATCCAATGGCAATAGGTCTAGCATATAAAGAATTATTGTTTTATTTAACTTTTACTGCTCTTTCTTCTACTCACATGTAAATAGCCCTTTCCGCGATTTTGTATGCAAAGTTGGGGTAACGTTACGAAACGAAACATAAACATATTTCCCGCTTTATTAAACTTCTGGAAAAACGCTTGGCAACTTACAGTGTTTCCCGCTTTATACTGTCTAAGTTTTTGAGTTTTATAATATTTCACCTGATATGGCATATTTTCACTGCAATACGTTAAAGTATAGCACGAAAACTGTAACGCATGACGTGCTAGCGTGACGTTTAGAAAATAGCGCTATTTTAATTTTTTTATGTACAATTTTTTTATCTACTAATAATTGAAGTATAACCAATATGTACTTTATTAATATATGTTAGACCAGTTGACCATGCTCTTTCACAGAGTTTTCAAGAATCTGATGAGCATGTTGCGGAATAATGTCACATGACCACAATTAATTACCGTCACCGACGTATGGTTTATTTCTCACGAATGTGTATTTTATAATCTGAATTCGCGCTATAGGAGCCAGTGAACACTTTTACAATTTGAAAAGAAACAACATGATGGATCACTTGAGTCACGTTTTACTTTGTCTGAGCATTACTGCATGGCTAAGTTACGAATCTTGAAATGCTCAGTGCATGTTTTCATTGATCAAGCAAGAGCTGCAATGTAAGATTAGGATCTATATTATTCCACCAAAAGTCATTAATATTCTAAGTTTAATTGTATATGAAATAATTTCCATGCAGTTCAGTTGCTGGGGTTTTTGTGTAATTGCAATCAATAAATTGATGAAAAAAGATTAATGTATAGATTTAAAAAATGTGCGATATTTTCTATATAAAACACACGCTGTTATTGTATTGCTTTGATTTCCACAGCCATAGGTCCTCCTTTGCCTTATTGTGAATATAACGATTTTAAAATATTGGTTGGAAGCAAGTTTACTACACTGAATTGCGTGGACTGTACATGTTCAGACAGAGGCCTTTCTTGTTGTGGGTAGGTATACATACTCGATCACAGAAGTCAGTCATCAGATAAGATTGTGGCTTGCTCATTGTACATGTATGCAGCTGATGTTTTACGTAATATTCCAAGAAGAATTCAAAATCAATCTTCCCCTTCTTCTAAAACCTTAAACTTTGTTTTTTGTGTGTACTGCACATGTACAGTGCGTATGTTTATACTTTAATTTTTAAACATTTTACATTACACTTCAAATTATTTTGTTTTGTTTTGTCTCGATTTTTTTCTAAATCCACTGAAGTTTCATATATCTAAAACGACAGCCACGGATATCGCTTTATCTCCATGCTGATCCACATGCGAACGCAGCCCCTTTTGAAATGGGAGGGACATATTATACAATAGCGCACCCCCGTTTTGAAATGGGAGGAGCATATTATATAGTAAAGCACCCCCTTTTGAAGTGACAGGAAAATTGGCACCTCCTATTTGCTTTTGCGCGTTACAACGTAATCGGGGAGGTGGGGGGGGGGGGTGCGTATTGTTATAAAGGGAATACTGTATTTTTTTTTGCTTGTTAATTATTTTTGGTAGCATGCGGGGGGATGGAGACATCGGTGTTTCAGCGACCCTTTTTTCAACTGATATTTTCTGAAATCGGTAATTCTAAAATCACTACAAACGCACCCTCCTTTTGAAAAAGTGTCTGACGGCCCTGGTAGTTCATGGACTTTGTTAGATTAATCTTACTCAGGACCATAAACATAATGTTAATTGTGAATACTTTCCAACTTATATATACAGTTGCTCCTCGGGAGTGGGCTATGCATGTACATTATTTTCATTTTATAGTCAGGGACCTGTTCCTCCACACAGAGAAGGTTGTAAATACGTGACCGCGTCCTGCATACGACATCACGTTTTGGAAAATGAATCAACTAAAAATTGCTTCACCAAAGAAGAAATTGTTTTTCCTGTTGGAAAATAAACAGATCGAAAAAGCGAAATTAAATGTACTCACGTATTATCTATTTGAAAGAGAAAATAAAGACAATTAAATGAAATAGATAGGATTAATGTCTAGATAACTCATTGACAATAAGAACACAAGTCTGACAATTAAAAAAACAAACAAGCAAGTGTGCCATAAATATAATGGTAGCGGTGACCTTGGCAATCCATCACTTCATGTTCACGGTGTGGCAAAATCTTCTTGTATCCTTGTACGCATTGTTCCATTTTTCTATACTTACAATGTAACACTGTAATACAATAAGGTGATATTGAACTCTTAAAATGGAAGCTACTGATCAAAATGGAATCGTTTGAAAATATTTAGAGAACTTGATAATATTTCAAATAAATTGTACTGCAAGATAAAAAGGTACCATTTTGTTTATTATTTTTTAAATTAGAAATACGAAAAATTTGAATATGACAAGTGTAGACAGAATCTGATATAATAAGACAGTTGGTTATAGCATCGAATCATCGTCTCTACAGTGTTTTCCATTGGTTAAAACATTTACAGAGCAAATAAGGTATATATTCTATTTGTTGCTCGAGCATAACATGTTGTGAATTCGAAATTCGCCGGGAATGGTCGTTTTAACAAGTCGTTCGGGGGTTTGTTATTCATTTTAAAATGATTACGAACATTCTGATGACTACAAGTTGTCTGTATATATGATTTAACCTATTGAAACAGAAAAATACCCGTTCAATTGCGTTAAGACGATCCATTTGTGGGCCCGTATACCACTAGAATATTTTAACAAGTACAATTAAGGAAATACGATTTTTCTCTTTCTATACTACTGACAACAATATGCATACATTCATCAAATTGCAAGTCAGTTGTCCAGTTGTTTTGATTTGAATTAATCATTATGTGACTATCGTTTGGAAAATAGTTCACCTTGCAACCGGTTGCAGAAATTACGGTTATATTCTGTAAAATCGCTAACAGACTACGGACAATGTCAGTATTCCGTATTATGAAGCAGCAATAATATTATCAATTTTCTTTAATTGATTCAATTTTAATTACAACTTTTATAACTTTACAATCTGTCGCAGCCCGATTTGTCAAGTTTACGTTTATTACATGAACACATGGCACTATCGATTTAAATTTGAAATCATTTTCTATAGAATCTTGTCGTGATAACATTAAATATGTGAAGAATTCGTGACATCTGTTACAATGTTTTATGTCCTCAAATTGTTTTGAAACCTATAAAACCTTTCTGTGAATCAAGGTGTTAACGCATCAAGACATAATTTACCAAACAAACACAGTGACAAAAGAGTATGATGATACACCACGTTGCAATATTATTTTTGTTAATGGGAAGTATCCATGTTAGAAACGTCGCTGCCTACTGCGAATATTATCCGATTCAGTATGTTTTTTTTCGTAAGTATACGCATCAGCATAATTTCTTGGCGAAAATGTAAATAATATTAAGTCTAGATATTTAGATACTTATATATAATTATTTAATAATAATTCATTTTATAGGACATTTAGTGACTGGGCGACACGAAATACGTTTAGATACATGTATACACTGTTAATATAATGTACAAAAGTTCATATTCGATTAAAAGGCAGACATTCCTTTTGCCAGTGACCATGCCAACAGTTGCTTATCAAAATTGTATATATAACCATGTAGTATTACTATAATTGTTTTTTGATACAGCTGTGGGTCAAGCTCCGCCAACATTATATTGCGACTACAAAAATATTCAACTGAGAATAGGTAGTACGTTCAAAACGCTTGACTGCATGTCTTGTGAGTGCAAGGTAACGGGGATGTCATGTTGCGGGTACGTTAATTCCATTATTCCAATATGCCTCTGCATCTAATATAGTGCCATCCAGAATTTCACTATTGTAGTTATTCAAAAACATCCATGAGCTTGTAACTGTTGCGACCAATAGTCCAATTAAATCGTGATTTTTCGAATATAAGTATTGGGTATATTTTTTTCTGATTGTTTTGCATATGAAGTTGAATTATCAGAAATGTTGGGAACGATGCACCTCACGATTTCGAGTAAATTTCTTAATGTTTTCTGATTGTTTTGCATATGTAATTGAATTATCAGAAATGTTCGGAACGATGCACCTCACCATTTCGAGATCAGGAGGCATTATTTACTTTGATACGTATCCATTGATGCACGTATATATCATGGGTCACATCAGTATAGTGTGATAACAATAAGTTTCAGTTATTTATTCATTTGTTAAAAGTTACCTTTCACTCCATAACTTTAGGGACGAAAAATAACACATTTTATTAGTCTGATTGAGCATTTTATCCTAGAAAGTAGTGAATATTGAATTTGGGCTGCACACCATAATCTAACAAAAGACCGGTACCCCTGGGATCTGAGGTATTTACTTTTAAGTAAATAGAATATTAAAATAGAATATGTTCCTTATCTACAGGATTGGTTACAAAGCTGTATCAGAAGATGAAGAGCCCCTATCAGAAGATTGCATGGAAATGATAGTGGATTGTCATAAATATCGCATCTTGAAGGAAGATCCCACCAAGAACTGCTATACCGGTGATGTCATTCAGTACGGTTGAATGACATACAGATTATATGATCAAATTTATATACCTGACTAAGTTGTATCATGCTCTTGAATGGTAAATATCAAATAAAAATAGCACGGACGCTCTATCTTAATTACATCTAATTTCAGCGTTTGTTTTCATGTGCACTCCCAAATTATTGTTTCACTCCAAATGTAGTCGATAATTTTGAAAGGAGCTAACGTAGATCTGGTACAAAAAGTGGGAAACATGTACTAGTTATTGGTAGGCTACAGGACAACGTGACATGGATGTGTGCAATTTAAGCAGACAAGGAAAACTGATACCATACATTTTAATTCTTTAACCTGCTGTTTTACTCTATTAGTGTCACTTGCGTTATGATACATTTGTTAGTCTACATTCCCTTTATTAGAGTTTCTTTTTTTCGTACTAATATTGTTAATAATCAATGAGATGCTAAATTATTATCATGTAATGATAAAACCCCCAATGAAACCGGAGATTGTTTTGACCGCTAGGAGGATTCAAGTCATAAACACGTTTATCATAGAAAAAGATAGGAATTTTAGAATTATGCATAAATATATATAAAATAACAAATTTATACTAAATGAAGAGGTGTTTATTTCGGTACAATACAGCAGGTTTTCTAATAAAACATTCCTCTTTTTGTTAATATTAAAATTTGATAATTTTCAACATTAATATTCATATTTCACAAATCCTGTCAAATGGATTGCCATTGCGAGCGAACATCGCAAAATAAAGTGTAACGTGGTCAACGTCGTCAAATCTTGAGATAAGATATAGTTGTTCATAACAAGAACTAAAAAACTGGTTTCATGCATTTTTTTTTCTGTAACGTGCATTATTTACTATATAGTATATAGTTGTCTGGCACTATACATGTATTTGAATTTGAAGATGCAGTTAGACTTGTAATCAGCCACAAGCACATGATGACCTTGTGTGACTGCCAGACCACAAGCGCTATAAAGCATACTGTCAACTTTAATATCAGTGCACTTGATGAACTCTCCGGCATGCGAGAACAACAACTGAACATCTTTTCTATAGTAATCACTGACAAGGATCTTGCTATATTGATCTATAACTACATGCATAAGGCATTTACACTGACCATCTCCATCGCCGTCTATACCGAACTGATACTTCAACTGACCTTGATATAATATGGTCAAGTATTTGAATACGGCGATTCTTTGAATCAGCAATAATGATATCATCACAAGGACCTATGTACACTCCTTGCAAGAGGCTTATAAAACTGTCCAGGCTATGATCCTGACTGTACTACCAAATGTATGGACTTTACCGCCATCACAGCAGAACACAGACACATATGGTTACTCGCATCACAGTAAACAATCTGACCATGACAATTCACTACCACACCTGCTATCGTACTCTGCTATAGGTTCGAGTAAAATGAATTCTTTATTAAAATGTCCATCAAGACTATAGCGGAAGCACCCACCGAGTCTGTTCCCCATAAAGTCTGTTCCCCACAGCATCCCAGCTGGCTGGCCATAGGTTATTACTTCAATAGCATAAGACAGACTGCGTCTCTTGAAACATTTTAATTCATTGCGTAGATGATATACAGCTACTGGACTAGGTTCGAAGCTTCGATTTTCCAATGAATGACGTAATCTCCGTCACTGTTCAACTTTTTAATGCGTTGATTATCACGATCCGACGCATACAACATGCCTTTGCTGTCAACAGCTAAATGCATTGGATCCTTAAATTTCTCTGAACTAGATCGTTCGCAGCCTATCTTAGCCCTGGTCTATTGGTGATTGGATGTTGATTGGGAGATGTGTTTGGACTTGTAGTGAAGGAGTTGGATCTCCTATCATTATATTAAGCCTTTTGGTGTGATATTAAGGGTGATACTACATGTACCGCACCAGACGTAGAACTGGTTTTCAGATCTGTGTTTACTAGTTGGTGTGACGGGTACGTATCGATAGTCCGACATCTCATTAGTCCGACATCCCATTAGTCCGACATCTCATGCATTAGTCCGGCATCTCATTAGCCCGACATCTAATTTTTTAGCATCCCCTTCTCATCAACAACACCTGTAAAATTTGTCCAAAACAAAACCGCTGGTTGGCTTCTAAACTCTTCTGAAGGCTTCCGTCGCATCTTAACTGCAACTTACCTATGTTCAGTCCCTGCATAACGATTTGGTCAGCGTTGATTTTTTAACCATGGGGCTATAAATGCTGTAAATTTTCAAATTAAGCTTTGCGCTATTATTGACTGCGTTCTACAGTATTGAATCAAACGCAATAATAAAGCACATTATATGCTGTTTAGAACAGCCCATGTTTACATTGTTATTTCATTTGATGACAGATACTAACATTTTAACGTAACAATAAAGACATTTCATTTCTAACGCTTTTTCGAAAGGACGAAATATCCAATTTAATTTATCTTTTAACAAATTAAATGCTGTTGCAAAATCAGTATTTCTTTTTAAACCAAAACGTTATTTATACAGTATTCAGTAGTACATTTCCTTTATTTTATGAACTTTAAAGTAAGGAAAAAAGGGAAAATTACATTTACTGAAATGATAGTATGTAGATAAATGGAATGCTGGACCAATGAGATGAACTAATGGGGTGTCGGACTATTGGGATGTCGGACTACCGAGCTGACCCCGGTGTTGGGTGACAGTGTTGGTGTTTGCACAGATTCCTCTGTTCTGTATATTTCATGTTTTATTTTGTCAAAGTATATTTGTATTTGTGCCATTGCTTGATCAGCAGTGGTTAGTGATTCATTCATCAACTCATGTAGTCGGTTACCGAGTTTTGAAGGAGCGATGATGCAGTTTTAAATCGCTCGTGCAATTATTTTTTTCACAAAACGGGGTATGTTGGGAGCACTTGAGTTCGAAACCGGTGACTCCACACAAATGCTAGTCTATTAGAATGTACAGCACAGTATGGAATGCTGCAGTGAAGAAATAATATTGTAAATATGTGACGGTCCTTAATTATTTGCCAAATAATAAAGAACAGTCCACATATTCAGTATTTTATTACAAGATTAACAGGTACATGTATATTCTAATTCTGTAAAATTTCTTGAAATTCACTGATTATTACTTAAATACATGCACTTACTATAGTCCCCAGGGGGGGCAGTCAATATGAAAGTGGGTACCCATGTTCCAACATGGCTTTTCAAAAAGCCCCTAACGAAGTGAAATTCTGCAAAAAATACACCCCGAAGGATGTGAGTTTTTTTGAAAAAATACACCCTTAAGGAGGTGACTTTGGGAAAAATACCCCTAACGAAATGTCACACCTCCAAAAAACCACCCCTTTTCGTGATTTTAGCCAAAAAAACAGACCCTAAGGCCGACGGTTCGAAAAACATACCCTTTCACGCGAAATTTGGTTGGAACATGCGTACCCACTTTCATATTGACTGCCTCCCGGGCTATAGTCCATCCAAGAAATTAAAATAATCACGTAAAATTTGAAGTCAACTTAAAAAGTTTTTATATGCAACTAATTATAATTACTAAAAATTTACAGTTTAGTTCATGTTCTACTTGATAATGAGCAAATAATCAAAATATGTACTTTAAACATGATTTTGATGACAGAGATCCCTTTTGAAGCCCCAGGAGCGGAGTGAGTGATAACGCCGCTGTAAGCCTTTCTGGCTTATATTGCACTTTGTTAATGAATTTTTCTTGAAAAAAGAATGGAATCTACAGGCTGTTTAACGTCTTACAAAAAGTGTACTAACTAATAAACTTAAGACCAAACCTCGCAAAGAATGCTAATTAATTTATAAATCGTTTATTTTCGTTCAAGCAATATGTAAAAATATTTTGATACAAATTCACTTTACAAAGTTAATATGTATTTATAAAATATTTTTGCGATACATTTTCCTTCCACTCATTCCAAAATAAGCTAACTAGGACACAAGTTAATTTTAGCAAATAAAATCCCTTATACTCATACAAACATGGTGTGCAACTATTTTTCCTTTTATCTTATGTGGTGTCAAAAAAGATGAACAACTATATGGTATCTTATATACTGCCGCTCACTGCAACAATAAACATTTTTTGAAAAACTTATATTTATTGTAAAATTGAATGTTGGCCATAGGGGGGTGCCTCATTGGAACCACAGTTCAAACAGAAGACTGAAACTGAAGTCAAATATACGGACGTTTGATATTTTGGCCTTAATGCTCTTTTCTTGGAATTAAAGATTATGTTTTTATCGATTATATATCCTGATTACTCCTTGAAACACTGGAGCAAAGTACTTTTATTGTCAGATTTGTCATTATTATTTCAATTTCCATGTAAAACTAAAATAAAGGAAAAAGGCGAACAAAAAGTAAGACTGTTGTTCATTTTATCGCCGTGCTGGAAGTAGGAGGAATTAGAGGCCCAATAACGGAATGTTATTTATCTATTGTTAATTCTAAAGCATATAAATTAATACAAAATACTATGTATTTATCACAGTAACAACTTGGACGTACACTGTCGTCCTAAAACTACATTACAAGCAACAATGGGAACTACTTGTTCTTCTGGAATATTAATAGATTTGGCAGCTAACAAAACAACTATATTTTCTGATGAGAGATTCGTGAAATTTACAGAGATTGGCAATGTCACAGCAGTAGTTACATGCCATGCTAATGTACCGCCAAGTTACGTGTATTTTCCAATTAATAATATGTATGTTCGGCTCAGTATTTAACTGCCTGTTGCTGTACACCATTTGTTGCCGCGTTGCACTTCAGGAACCTGGCTATTATTTATGTACTAATTTAGCAATAGGAGATTTGTTGTTTCCCGTTTCTTTGGTGTTAATTTTTCCTCAAGTAGCCAGGCCAGAATGGCATCTACTAGACGGAAATGTGATTTTATCGGCTTCCTGCAAATAACTGTAGGATTACAATCCGTGTTGAGTTTAACGTGTTTAAGCATTGAACGCTATTACGCTTGTTGTTATCCTTTGCAATATTATTTGAAAATGACGAAAAACAAAACAAGAGTGATATGATTGCTCTCTCATGGAGTTTACCTGTATTGGTTTGTTGTCCACCATTCTTTGGTTGGAGTGAATACTATTACGATGCATTGTTATTGCCTTGTCAACTAAAATGGGGAAACACAATACCAACTATTACGCTGCCAGTGATCCAAGGCTTATTTGTATTCTTTCCCTCTACGACAATAATAGGTGCTTGTTATTGAAAAATGTATGAAGCAGTTAAAAATCTCCGTCAGCAAGTAGGACCAGGCAATCAAGAAGTCTCCACAAACCAGAGTAGACAATTCAAAACGGCTGGTGTTTGTTTTTAAAATAATAATCTTAGCTTTTGTGGTAGCAACTTTTCCTATGTAGCATCCAGAATGTTAAAACCTGTTTTATCCCTTACATACAGTACAGTCTTACACATAAACCAACCGAATTTGTTTCTTTTCATTTTTACGTATTATCTAATATGTTAAATCCAGTTGTCTATGGTCTGTTGAATAAAACTGCAAGATATGAATTTGTTCAAGCTATGAAAAACTGTAAAGCAAGCCGATGAAATATTGTGTAGGATATATTGTTGATTCAGATTTATAGAAACAGGCGTTGTTTCTCACGTTTCTTCAATATCATATTTAAATTAATTTACCTTAATTTTTGAAAAAAATCTTCCGAGTTCCTTCAGCAATCAAAAACAACAAAACTGTTAGAAAGGATTATGTTTCACATTTTTCTTGAAAAATATTAGCAAGGTTTTGCCAACTTGAATTCAAAGTATACTTTTGGCTTGGTTTCAAATAATCACTTTAGTTTTTAGTATAATTGTAACAATTATATTGTGATGAATTGTGTACGTTGTATACACAGTTGTCATGCACACGGTCTGGCGGCAGGAATCATATATGTTTACCAAATTAAACTGCATGTGCTTAATCCCTGACCATAAAAAATATTTTATTCAAATAAATTATGTTACATTTATACAAGAACGTGCATTGTGTATTTGTGTAAACACTACATAAAGTGTTAAACAACATATACATGTTGTCAATGTCCAAATGAGTGTACGGTCAGTAGCCGCCACTTTCTTCACGATTATGAGCCCCAGTTCAGCCTTTACGCTATAGAGGTTCTAAGGTGTATCCCTGGGTTGTGTATAAGGTGAAACATATCACATTAAAAGCTGTGTTGCGTTTTACTAAATTGCAGAAAATAGCTATGCAGCAATATTATAGCAGAAATTGGCTAAGGATTTTAAGAATTTAAAATAAATTTTATTTATGATCTGAAAATTACTGAACACATTTGTTTGGGTGGTTTCCATAAAACAGTAACCATAGTAATGGGCATAAGCAATTAAGGGCATGGACATGGTTACGGACATAGATATAGCAGTCTCCCTGGTCTAAGTTTAGACCCTTGTTGTATTTTTAAATTCTTTTTTGTTAAAAATTGAGTTTAAATCCCTATATAAATTTCTATCCCTATATGCTGATAATAATATGCACTATTAATTTTAATTTTTTTTTTGACTTTTTCTAGTTTATAGTTTAAAACCATTTATTTAGTACATTTATAAGATATATAGTCTGTGTTAGAGACTACATTCTCCCCTATAGTGTAAGACAATATTTCTGAGAAAACTTCCCTTCTGATAAGATGCAAAAATAGGCATGTATAAACACAAAATAATTCAAAAACGCATAAAGCATAACAACAACATAAAAGTTAAAATTGAACTTAAAATACAAGTAAAAAAGATACAGAAGTTATCTTTATCCCTATAAATTAATATATTTAATGGAGACATTTAGGTGTACAGTATATATTGTACTAGTTATGAACAGTAGGTGGTCCCTAGGTTATAGCCTTATTTACAGTAACATTTGATAAAGATTTATTGTTACTGTAGGACCACATTCTAATAAACATAATGACCCCTCAAAGAACATATTCATGTGTAATAGA